>NC_051168.1:124667272-124944110 GCF_013339725.1 Rhipicephalus microplus
TTTCCATTGAAGGTTTCCTCCCGCGGACAATGGAGAGTACGTGGCGAGAAACCCTTATTCTTCGCCATCTCCTACATACTTCCTGAAAGAAGACTCCCAAGAGAGTCCCCGCGGTGTTTTTTTCGAAACGTTTCTGTCTGGCCCCTTCTTATTGCTCAAGGGAGATCGTAGTTCCTCGCGTAAGAGTTTAGGCATTTCATCCAAAATCAGCAGTATTGCCCATTTGATCAGTGTGGCCATATCCAACACAATAGGAGAGGTTTTACATGTGTGACGAAGGTGACGTAATAGATTCTGATAATTGTTATTGCGTGGAGTGTTATTGTATACGGGACTAGGCATGTGAATATCTGTACGTGTAACGTTATGCAATGAAGTGGGTTTGTGAATTTCCTTTCACGTGAAATGTTTGTTGTGTTTTGCTAATATTGACAACTTCATGGTGAAGAGTAATTGCAGTAGAGTACCAGAGGCAGTCCTAGGCACAATACACGTCTTATACAAGTTTATTGAATAAAAGATACTTTCAATATAGCTATACTGTGCGCCACTATGTTGTCAGTGTTGTTTCTTTTTTCTCCTGCACAGGTAATATATTGATTACTTCGACCACCTACTGCCATGGTATGTCCGAGAAACGATATAAATGTGCTTTTTCCCTAGCTACGAGCAACTGAAAGCCGACACGAGGGCACAAGTTCTGAAAATTGCGGACTTTCTTGGTGAAGATCATAGTTCTCACTGCGTGAAGACGATTTTCTTCTTGAAAAGTGCTGCAAGCCTGCCGCCTTGAGAAAATGGCACTATTTTTCAGTGAAAGTTCGTTGGATGTTGCAAAAAGAGCCCTCACTAAAAGTGCACAGAAGTGCATCAGCGGGAACTTTCAAAAATATGCCAACGATATTCACAGAGATGCATGAGTGCTCACGGATTATGAATGAAATAGTCGGTGGCTAGAGAAACCACTTCACAGGAGCAGATAAAACGAACGAAATAGATAGAGAGAAATATCCAAGGGTGACGGAATGGAGCTATGAAAAATTTTCAAACACCTTGAAGGTGTCCAGAAGCCTTTGTTATGGTACAGTAGCCAGGTCACTGAAGTAATATGTGTAGCTCACAATATTCTTGGGCTCTAGGTAATTGCATGCACACGTGGAAATACCAGAAAACTGTACGTATTGCTCATTACATTGTGCTTCTGAATAAACGTTTCAAGGCCTCACTCCTAGGTCACAAGGTTTTGTAGACGCCTGTGTCGATTGTCATCACATGCTTTCTTGAAAGCATCAGTAGGTATAAGACGTTTATACACACGCTCAGCAGCAGTGGCACCGAAGGCCTGTTCGCGGTATCCCTAACGTGACCGTCTTCCAACTTGCAGGAATTGACGCGCAGCAGCTTCACTGGAGCAGGATACAATGTACACGCGACGACCAAAGGACCACGTGCTGACCTACGTTCATCAAGGACCATCTTCAAAAGCAGTGAACATTGAGCGCAATAGCACACACGCTCAGCAGCAGTGGCACCGAAAGGCCTGTTCGCGGTATCCCTAACGTGACCGTCTTCCAACTTGCAGGTTGGTGCTCGACCTTATTCTTTTACCTGTTTTAAACGTTAGCGAGAGACCTGGTTGTCGCTGCTGCTATGGCAAAAAACTGCGTTGCCTGTCACAAGTGTATCCCAACTGATTCTGTGTATTTATCATGTTCAGAGTGCAATTGAGTATCATATCGGTTTCATGCTCAGGGTTACCGAAAGCGCATACAAAAGAAATCGTTTGAGGCCAGAACTTCTTGGAAATGTCCACTTGCAGAACCTCGAATGTTCGAGGCAGCCCGAGTAATGCAAAAGAAAAAATGGACCATGAAATAGACCTTGCTAATAAATTGCTGAAATACACGGTAAACTGAACATACTACTGGCAATCAAAGAGAAAGTGGACGCACTAAAAGACTAGCATACCGACCAGTTTCATCGATACTATATCTCAACGGGGTCAGTGGGTTATCGTTCCGCTCCAACTAAAGATACGAGACACAAAAGTCTTATCTCTGCGACGCAGCCTGCGCAGATTCGTTGGCAGTAAAGAGCATTGTGATGTTTTTCTCGAGTATGATATGCGTCTGAGAATAAGCTTCGGTAGTTGTTTTTCGAGTGACTGACGTCGAGGCTTTTGGCGTTCTGTACGAAGACAGTCATTACCCGTCATTGGAGGAGCACGCAAAACTACTGCCACGTAGGTCCGAGCTATCAAGCAGGTTTTTCACCAGGCAAGTGCAATTTATCACTTATACATTGCACTGTGTTCGTAACGTCGAAGTATTTAAGTGAAGAGCACGTATAAAATAATATATTATTATTCTTTACTGGAGTTAAACGAGCAAAAACACTATGTTTAAGGCACGCCAAGCTGGGCGACTCGGGTTTAAACACACTAGATGGTGTTGTTTGATGCGCACTTAAATCTATGTACATGGACGTTGTTTGTATTATGCTTTCAGTATAATGGGACCGGCGTAGGTGGCATTTGATCCCACGTACTTTATTTTAGCAATGCGACGCTCTGCGTGGTCCATGGTGCTGGCTCATTATGGTCTTTCGAAACTTTAATTTAGCAGAAGCACCAAGAACAGAACATTCCTAATCTATTTGGAGCATATTCAATGAAATTTTAGGTTTCAAGAAGTGGAAAAAAGAAAACGTGACAGGTTTTTATAGTTAGTCGTTCATTTTTGAGAAAATTTGAACTTGTAGCGAAAATAAAACGTAAAAGAACAAGAGCACACGCATGAACACAGACAAAACTACTTATGAAGAAGTATTGACATGTATATTCAAAACATGGTAGAAATTTATCGATGCAGTTTTTGCGAGTTATTCTAGTTGTGCGTAAAAATATCTCGTAATTTAGGTCACAGAATTTTCTATAGCAGGGGTCCTGGACTAATTACGGCTAATGGGCCGCAGACTTGAAACTTAGTCCAACGAAGGCGGGTATAATGAAGAATGTGAAAGTGTGTTGGGTTTGAGGGAGAGGTTGTATCTTGAACATATTGACACTTAACGTCGTCGCCTAAAGCAATGCCTTGGCGTCTCTTATAATCATATGGTGGTTTTAGGACGCAAACCCAATATATCCATCAAATCATTCAAAGCAATGCCTTTGGTCCTATTTGTTATGCATGTCGCATCCACAGGAGGTCTGACGTAGGTTTCGTGACGCCGATCTTTGCGCTGAGTAAAATTTTCGAAATTTTGTTGTAGTAAATTTGGAGTCAATAACCTTTTAAGGTGGAGGACTGATTGATTTGTTGATATGTGGGGTTTTGTCCCAAAAGCACAATATTATTATGAGAGATGCCATAGTGAAGGGCTTCGGAAATTTTGACTACCTGGTGCTGTTTACATTCTTTCTTCTTTATTTTTTATTCTTATATATATCCCCACTTTGCCTCGAGGCATTACAGCAGGGAGGGGGGGGGGGGGTTCCAGAGTTGCAAAAAATACATTTTCATTGACACTGGACACTTGCACAGATCTCAAATAATTCCATTGATTGATAGTTTTTACAAAAAAACGAATTTGCATACAGAAATTCGAGCAAAGGGGCCTAAAGCAATTTTTCCTCCATTGAAAATGTAGCCGCCGCAGCCGTGATTTGACCCCGTGACCTGTGAGCCAGCAGGGTTAGTCACTAGGCTACCTCGGTGGGGGAGGCGAAGAACCGAGTGGCATGTAGCCGACATAGAACCGAAAAGGGGGTGGAGGGAAGGTGGTACTCTAAAGTCAAAGAGAAACAATTTGGCTCAATGACAAATATGTATGAAACTGGAATGTATATGTAGTTGTGAAGTTTTATTTGAGCACGCATGTCACAAGGCATCAACTTAAAAGCATAAGTTTGAAGCCATAACCTCATATAAAAGGAACACTGAAGGACAATGCCTTAGTTTAGATTGACAAAGTGCACTGAAAATGACATAAGTTTGACGAACTTACAAATTACCAAAAGTTTCACTGCTATAAGTTCATTACTAGCGGAGAGGACCAAATTTGAATTGGCGCATGATGTAGCAAATTTCAAAATGTATTTCTCGTATTTTTGTGACATTGGCTCGATGAAACTTTCCTCAACTTCATGTGCTAGGACTATCGCACCCACAGCTGATAATGAAGGTACTTCATCTTTATCGAGTAGGAGCCACGTAGGACCCAGTGGACTCCTTGAATATTTACGTACTTCGCGGGGTTCAGCGTGGGTATCTCACGGTGGCGTATCACCCACATTTTCTTTTCGCGCATTCTCTCGCCTTCGAAGCGTCATGTCGCAGCATGAGTGGTGTTTTCTTGATTTCAACAGCGTACTTCAATGATATGTTCAAAGGTCAGCTTTCACGTAAAAAGTGAGAAGTAAAGGAAGCAATGTTCCGAAATCGTGCAAAGAGCCGTTAATTGCCGACTTCTGCTCTGCGGCGATATTTTCTGTAGTACTTCAGAAAATATTGCTTCAGGTCAAGCAGTCCCATGTCCGAACTCTCCCCGAAGAAGCCTTCACAATCGAAAAATATTACCATAGTAAGTTTCCCATCCCACAAGGACGATATGATTATTAGAGACGGCGTAGTGGAGGGCTCCACAAATTTTGATTATCTGGTGTTCTTCAACATGCAATGACATCACACAGCACCACGAGCCTCAACTATTTTTAGCTCTATTGAAATGAGACCGCCATGTCTGTATCGAACCCAGCGACCTTCGTGTCAACAGCCGAGAAGCTTATCCACACCATCTAGGCTGGCGATTCTCAATTAAAATAGGTGAGAAACTGATGCGCCGATCACTTCGCCTGGTCACGAGGTTTTATAGCCTTGAAAGGCACGGGCAACTTCCGAAACGTTGGCGGTCCACGTGTTTGCGACCCCTGCTCTTATGGTTGTTATCAGGCAACACTTTCATGTGTCTTTAATCTTTCTGGCTTTCTTGAGCATCTACAACGTCCCTTCCGAAAATTCAATTGAGGGCTGCGCAAATGCCTTACCTCAAATTCACTTGAAGTGAAGCTTTTTTTTTTTTTTTCTTATTCGTACCATTTTATATATTTACGTAACATGGGGCTCTAGTGAAGAGACAGAAAGTAGAACGCTCATTATGACTTTCTTCGCGTGTGGATAGGTGAGTGGAATCCTTAGTTCAGGATCCCATTGGCGCAGGCCGCTGACTTCGCACGGTTCACGGGGGCCTGTTGGCTTTTCAGATCCGAGCTGCACAGAGCTTCCTCCCAACCATGCTTTAGTGGAGATTTGAATTACATCGCCACGAAATTCAATTATTCCCTGATTGAAAGTGTTCTTTTTCTTTTGTTTTTGCACTGTTGTAAAACTCATTCCATTTGATTCAGACATGGTTCCTTTATGACAGTATGGGTGTGTACCACTTTGTTTCGAGACTTGATTTTGGATAGTGAGGGCCTCCACTGAAGTTTAGTAATGCCAAAAAAGTATACTTTTCTTTATTCACCTTTTTACGACAATTATAGCTTTACGTAAAAGACATTCGGAGCATTATATTGTCCTGTTGGTTTATAAATGATTGCGCAATATCACTACAAGAAACATAGTAAGACCTAAAAGTGCGAAGCTGAAGTAATTGATATGGCTTAATAATGCTGAACAGCGCCTACTCCAACAGATTGCGAAATAAAACAGGGTGATAAATACAAAACATGCTTGTTCTGTATTGTTTTCAAGCGTCCCATTATTGCTGTTCAACATCAGGTACATATGAAGGGCCATTTTTTCAACAAGTATTTTGTTTCACACTATATACGGAGTTACTAAACACACTTTCGACCTGTAGACGAAGGCTATTTATCGATTAGGTACAAAAAATAACTGGGAAGTCCTACTACAGCAGAAAATACAGAAAATAAATACAGCGTTCGTCAAATTCGCAAAACACAAAACAGTCACTGTGGATTTCTGAGATTAATAGAAAGCAATTGAGTTAACCAATAACGAACACAACTCATTACTGAAGAGCAAAGTAGAGGCAACATACAGATACGTTGAAGAAGTAGAGACATGTTATGTTAAATCTGTAAGAATATCTACCAAACTTCTAGCAGACAAGATATACATATTAAACTGAAAAATACATGAGGCTATGTAAAGCCAACCTAGAGGTGTACGTATAAAACGAGCTCTCCAGTCACTTTTACTATATTTTGTGGAGGTATGCAGATGGCACGCCAACCTTCATCAGAAAATGGCCGACTGTATCAACGGCCAAGCCAAAGCACTCGTTGACGATAGAAATATTCTCCAGGCTCGTCATCAAGATTCCATGCACTGATTGCCACGCCACTTACATCGGCCTGACAAAAATGTTCCAGAAAGTGTACGGCAACACGGAAACGACGTACGTAACTTCAAAGTTGCACGAAACGCTCTTGCAGAACACAGCGAAAAGATACCCCATCGCATCACCTTCGACGCCGCTCGGGTAATTGTCATAAAAGGGAGCCGCGCTAAAAAGCGATTCTTAGGGTGTTGGAATACACCAACTGCTCTACTGGGACCATGCGGAGAATTATTTGCACGATATGCGTATCCAGTGGAGAAAACAACACAGCAACAAGAACGATAAAAAGAACGATAGAGGGAAGAGAGCGGGACACCACTAAGAAAAGTCGATATTGCTTCGGAGTCCACCTCCCGAACTCAGCCGAGTGCTCGGATGATTTCAAGCAGATGGTTGGTGCCCCCGCGATCTCCGACGGCTGAGTAGCTGCACACGTTGTCTCCTGACGCCGCGAAACTCTCGCAGAGTGGTGCCCCGTCCTTGGGCTTCTTCGACCGGCAATCTTCCTATCTATTTTTTCCCCTCACGAACCCTCATATTTCTTCACCTATTTTCCACTAATCTTTATATCCCTCATCCACCCTACAGGGCACTTAGTCGTGTCACCAACGAACAGACAAAAAGGAGCGTTTTTTCCTTTCGTCCAACAATGACTGTATATATACATTCAACCCTTGAGGAAGACACCGAATGGGTCGGGAAACGTCGGGCCAGTTTTATTTTAGTATTAGAAAACATAGGCTTAATGTATCTGGTGAGTTTGCTTTATTCGTATTATTTTGTCCAGCCATGCATATCTCTGTCATGTTTACCTTCAACCACGAAGCACAATAATAGCAAATATTGGGACCTTGATTGCATCGAACATTGCGGTAAAGATTATTTCGATAAGTTTCTTAGACACTTGTGGATGCGCAAGGAAGCATGACAGGGCACATGCGGTAATAACCTAAGAATATTATTCGCCTAGCAATGGAACCTGCACAAGTTCCACGAGAACTGCAGCGATATGTTATTCAATTCTATCCAGCACTGTCAAAAAAGATGCCGTAGGTTTTTGGATGGTCGAATGTGTGCTAGCTGGAGGTCATTAACTAGTTTTTATTTGGGGAGTTTTACCTGGTGTTGGGTAGTTATCTATTTCGTGTTAGTATTTTAAGTTCCTATCTATATGTTTGATTGTGGTAATAAATGCAGATGGTTTACATAAAAAGTATGATGTCATTGTTAGGCACGCCGCGTTGACATTAACGCAGGGTTCATATAAACACATTCGGGTAAATTAGCGTGCACCTAAATCTAAGCACACAAGTGTGATTTGCATATCACTAACCTTCAAATGCAACCACCATCACTGTGAGTGAAATCTGCCAATAGGATATGTACGCCATAGCACATATCATATGCATCTCCAAAGTGCTGTACATGATATACTTCGTTGTTTGCCGATACCTGTGAAGTGTCACTATGTCCTTCTGCTTGTCCTTTAATTGTTTTTCTTCAGCTATTTGTTATTTCGAAAGCAATGTGCAACGCGAAGGCTGGTCGTGTGTCTTGCACATATTTTTTATCTTAATTTCAAAGGCTGTCATTTCGACACAAAAATACGCTTTCCCGTGGTTCGCAGAGTTTTTGCTGAAAAAATGCCGTCCCGATAATGACGCTAGCAACCTGCGCGCCCACAGCTCCAAACAAAATATATTTGAAAGAAACTTTTTTCACAATAAGCCACATGGTCCACAGAAACGAAAATTCTAACATATGCTAGTCCAAAAAGTAACAATGCATGTTGCGGACACCACGCAGGAAAGTTTAAGACATCCTATCCTGATCTCTTTTTTTTTTTTCTGCAGACATTGACAACTGGCTCAACATGGACCAAGAGTCCTACCGTTTTGTCAAAGGCGTATGGATGCACAACCTCTTCCCGGAAGACGCAATTAACTCCGCTATCGATTACGAACACCAGAATGGAGACGTCATCGTCGTAACCTATCCCAAATGTGGAACCAACTGGACAATGATCATTGTGCACAGCATTATTTCACGTGGCGAAGAGCTACCTGGTGTTGTCGAGTTTAGGCTTGCGTGCCCATTCATTGAAATGACAGGGGCAGGACCTGCTCTGAATCCATCCAGGACAGGTCCCATCATGACTCATCTTCCGTTGGAGCTTTTTCCACCGGCAGACAATGCAAAATACATCTATGTGGCAAGAAATCCTTATGACTGTGCTGTGTCCTACTACCACTTCCTGAAGGGATTGACTCCGAAGACATTTACTGATGTTTCCTTCGAGCACTTCTTAAACCTCTTCTTATGCGGCAAGGTGGGTGTACACTTTCCTGTGCAGGAGTACTAACCTACGTTTTATGCACTAATTTATTCAATACCAACTGCTAGCAATTGTCTATCTGAGCACTTTGGTTAATACTGACGGGAGTGATTATGCTGTTTGACAACCACGGGGAACATTTATGCCGTGTGAGCGCCGCTGTTACCGGAACAATCATGGTACCACTCAGAATAGGTATGATAATGTACATTAATGTCTGTATTTCCTAGCCCGGGGAGTGGGTTCGCGAATGTCCATATCATTCTAAATTTTGTGCTGATTTAGTAATATTGCCAACTTTACGATGAAAGGCCCTTCTGGGCATCAGCCACTCCTTTATTTTTGTTACTCAGCCTAAATATGCTGATATAGGAGTGAACAGTGAGTACGTAGATCAATATTGCATTGGCATAACAGAAGCATAGTTATCACACTTCAGCACAGTGTTATGTGAAAAGGTCTTACGCGAAAATCCAAGCGAAAAACAACAGAGAAACAGCATTTTACAAAACTCTGTTTAGGTTGATAGGGTGAATTGAGAAATGCACATATGTTGAGAGATTTATTCAATGCAAGAAACATACTTCTTGCATACTAACACGGCACTGTTTTTTTCCCGTGCGCAGGTCATTTATGGTGATTACTTCGACCACTTGCTTCCGTGGTATGAGCGAAGAAACAATGCTAATGTCCTTTTCCTTACCTACGAGCAAACTAAAAGACGATACAACGACACAAGTTTTGAAGATGCCGACTTTATTGGCGAGGAGCACGGTGCTGCACTGCGCAGAGACGATAATCTTCTTCAGAAGGTGCTGCATGCCAGCAGTCTTGAGAACATGAAACGATTCTTCAGTGAACGCCCATTGGAGGGAGTGAAAAAAATCCTCGATATAACCTGCGATAAAAGTATTTCGCCTGGAACATTGGAGAACACGCCGGCCAAGTTTGACGAGATGCACGAGGGATCAGGGTTTGTGCGTAAAGGAATAGTGGGTGACTGGAGAAACTACTTCACGGAGGAGCAGATAAAACGAACGAAGGATTGGATAGAGATAAAGACCCAAGGGAGCGACGTCAATGAAGCTCTGGAAGGACTGTGATTGCCTTGAAGCCGTAAGAAAAGTCTCTGTGTGTACAACAGTTGCCAGGTCACTGAAGCCTGATATGTAGCGTCATATCGTATGATATGACCATAACTAATCAATCGCACATGAAGAAAACTATGTACAATTCGTAACTAATATCTCGTTAATAAAACGCTCAAGTAGTAGTAGTAGTGGTCGTAGTTGTACCAATTGTAGTCGCAATGGTAGGAGTTTTATCTGCACGCTTTATATCCCGAATGCATTGACGAGTACTGAGGAAGAAAGACGGGCGGAAAATCCCATTTATGGCAGCTCGACCTGTCTAGTATTTGTGCAAAGAAAATAAAGCAGCAGCAAGTACGTTTTTATGAGCGCCCGTGCTCGTAAAAAGTCAAACCTGTTTCTGTGAGTGCGAATTAAGCAAACCACTAGTAAAATGTATGCTCTTGCTGTTAGCGTGAAAGATGTAGAAGCGCAGAGCAGTGATTCACCTATTTTTAAGCGACAGTCACGTTCTCAGGCAAGCATGCGCTGAAGTTCAGAATCGTCAAGCTGCTCATTGCGCTGGTGGATGCGGACCATTTATTTCGTGGAGCGGAGCCCCGGGCATGCTCCCGTTTGTTTTTCTGTATTACCTACCCATATACTAGACACAGCTTTGCTACGATTTGCCCCTTCTCTTCTTTTTACAACTGTGCCTTTTCCTACTCACACCCTATTCCTGTACTGTAGGGCTATGCTGCTCCGCTCCACATTCTTTCTCTTCTCCTCAGTCCCACTCCCTTTGCTTTTTCGCTACACTGTGCGACACATGGGGGTGATGTTCTACACAACATCTCCCCGTTTATCTTTTCATCACCCTCACATCATCCCTCGTGACTTTGCTATTGGTCTGGTGTGCGAGCGATGGTGGCGCTGCGAACCACGCTCGTATGACGTCAGCATGAGGATTCCAAATCTTTCGAGGCACAGTGCCGTATAGTAATTACAGTCGCGGTAAAAATCTACAAAGCCGCCGTTCTATTGGTTATCATAAGTATAGCGGCTACCGACACTGTTCTAACAACCATGAGTGTCCGCTTTTAACGATAGTTTTAAAAGCACAGTGCTTTGTTCGTTTGTTTTTTTAACTGTGGCCGCTTGTCTCCGCGTCGAGTGCTGCGCATCCATGAAGTACTGCTCTGTGCCTCTATATGATGCCCCACCCGTGAAAAGAGCGTTAGCTTTAACAACTATATTCTAAGGACCCGAAGAGAGAGAAAGCGCCACACATCTTTACCAACAGTGTGCAGCAACCACTTCGTTGACCGTGACTTTTGCTATACCCACCCTGCACTCCACTTTTTGGCAAGCTTGCAACCATGTCTCAGCCCCTCGCCAATACTTCAGTCATTCATTGCACGCAGGCTGCTGGCATAGGCAACTTACACCAGGTGAGATGGTGTCCCAAAGCCTACCGCGAAGGCCCTTAAACAGAATAGCCGACGACGCGGCCTCCGAATCCACTCGGGCAAGCGCGCCTCGTGGGTTCAGCTGAGCAGCGCAGCAAATTTGAGACTACAGCTTTATTTGGTTGGTGCACGTACATATATACGTAGTTTACTGATGAACACAAGTGCATGCCTAGCGCATTTCATACCATAAATTCATAAGCGAAACTTGCTTCACTGTTTGGTGCACATTCACTAAAGCTTGTCACATAATATTTGTGGCTGTGTGCGCGGTATATACCATCAGCAACAGCTATATGTTATACTCTGATACCCGAGTGACAGCCCTGTGTGGTAATATTATGAACTAGTTCATCATGTCACTCTCATTGAACAAACATAACTGGAGAACTGGTGTCGTTTGCATCGACCAGGGCATTCATTAAGACAGAACTTGCCCCCTTCCCGAGTTACACCAGCACCTACCCTACCAGGCTTCCCCCACTGCAATACTACGCAGGCTTGTGCCCTGCTAACGCCCATAAGCGCCATCTAAGCACAATTATCCGAAACTTCGCAATTCGACGCTGCTTTGCATTTCTAGTAAATGCCATGGTAGATTGACTGTCTAAGCAGCCGTTTATAATGATGCTCTGGAGTAATTAGCTCGTGTGTTGTATGCGAATGCCAGAGCGTCAGAAATTATTGATTCTCACACATATCCTCATGTTCACTGTCACTATTATTGCACTGCAAAAAAAAATTTGTGCTCTTTTCTCTAGAATTCTTTTGTGAGTTTACGTCCTTTTCACCGGCGGATGAAGCACACTGAGGCACAGAGCAGTACTTCACCATTGCGCAGCACTCGATCGTCACGGGGACGTTGTGTGGCAGGTTAGCAAGTCCACGTGTTTGCACGACCAGGGTCGCGACGCTGATGCAATATCAGTTACGGCGTCTGCGGCGCACATTCAAAAACGTGGCCTGTGTCGTACGCCACCACCCTGTCGATGAGACACCGCAACTTTCCGCCAGAGGCAGGCAATCCGCGCAAAGGAGGCAGCGGCTTCTGTGCGCAGTTGACAGCGGAGTCCATAACTGATGTCACTCGTGAGAGGCGCTCCTCCAAGATCTCGAAGCTATTACTGTAGCACCCCTATGTACACAGCGTTACTTTCCCCTGCTGCTTTTCTTGGCAACTTTCAGATTCACTTTTCTTAACGTCACTTCTCCTGTTGTCACCCATCGCCTAGTATGATTGTACAAGATAACCCTCACTCTCCTTGTTTCCCTGTTCACGTTCTCAGCACTTTAACCCACCCTTGTTAAGCTGTACCACGGCCCCTTGATGAAAGCATTGGCCGTGTATCTGTGTCTTTCCTTGCGAAGGACTGTGAAAGACGACACGTGTCAGCCTGGAGAAACACAATAAAACGTCTATTTGACACACAGGGAATAAGAGAAAGGGTTAAAAAGAGAGAAGAAGGCAGCATGGGGACAGGAAGAGGTAAAAAGTATGTATAGTAGACACTTAGCATAGCACCCTAAAGCTCAGCATCTAGTCCAGTGCTTTTGATAAAGTCAAAACAGCCCTTGTAGCAACTCTTGACACGTCTACGTCACACATTGCTGACATAGTTTAGCTTTCAGTGAGTGGCGTTTCTCCGTTGCTTATCATCGTAGAAATGAGCATTGCGTCACGTGTAATGGACCGTCACAAAATTCATTAGCTACAGCATCGCGCATTTAGCAGCGCTACAATTGAAGGTCAGCACGGTCGATTAGGTGGGCGTAGTGACGAGAGAATGCAATGCCAAGGCGAATCTGGGGCAGCGCCGTAGCATATGTCTTAAGCTGATTTTAGCCACAAGACGAAAAGTTATATCGGGGTCTTTTTCGCGCAGACGCTTGTCCTGATGATCTGGTTGCTACCACTAAGCCACACGCGAGCATTTCGCGCATGAGCGATCCCTACAATGTGTGGACGTCAGTTCGCGAATACGATACTTTGACGTGCATGGGTGCTTTGTACTGTGTCTTTTTTGCTTGGCTATCGGTTAGTTTGTTGCCCCAATGTCCAGGAAACCATTAAAGTGTAATCAAGTGACCACCTCTGTGTTTTATATTGAATGCTTGGACGATTCTTAAAGTTAACGCCTAAAACCGGCCGTTTCTCAAGAGAGATTTTTGGCTTGAAGCGGTGATTTTGTGTTGGACGGGAACATCCATTTACACGGTGCATGGCTGTTCACAAACTGGATTTCTTCGTATATAGAAACAAGTTCTGCAGCTGTCGAAGGTGACCTGTGATTTAGTTTGTAATGCCGGAAAACACCGAGTTGAGTTAATGAAGGTTGCAACTGAGGCGGACGAAGTCACGGACTCATCGGTGTAGATGTGAACAGATTGGCTGTATCGCTCAGTCAAATGTGCCGAGGTGAGTTGCTTGAGGGCTACATGAAAGAACATGCCCCGCCGTGGTGGTCGAGTGGCTAAGGTACTCGGCTGCTGACCTGCATGTCGCGGGCTCGAATCCCGGCTGCGGCGGCTGCATTTCCGATGGAGGCAGGAATGTTGTAGGCCCGTGTTCTCAGATTGGGTGCACTGAAAGAACCCCAGGTGGTCGAAATTTCCGGAGCCCTTCACTATTTATTTATTTTATTTATTCGAGTACCTACAGCGCCCAATTTGGGCATTAGAGTAGGTGGGAGGAGTGGGAGGAGACATAAAACTTGAAATTGATACAGGGTATGAATACCGATAACATAACAAGTAAGCATGCTCAGCTTATACAGTGTGTACACATTCTCGGGAACACGAGGCAATCAAGGAAAAGTAAAACACAAACAGAAATGCAGACAGAAATCGGCATCTTTCATTTCAACAAAAATTGTGACAGAGCATTTTGAAATGAGGGTGGCGGGGTGGATACAATATATTCTGGTAGGTTGTTCCATTCGTGTGTGGTTTTCGGGAAGAAGGAGTTTTTGTAAGTATTTATGCGACATCGGTATTCGCGAACTTTGCGGGAGTGATCTAGGCGAGAGGATACATAAGTGGAATCTTTAATGTACACGTCTTTATTTAAACCAGTGCTACCAATATAAATATTATGAAATAGATTTAATCCTAAGAATTTGCGCCTGTCCTGCAGGAGAGGCCAACCCAAATGTTAACGAATGCACGAAGAGCGGTTAGTGAAATCATAGTTACCAGACACAAAACGCGCTGCTCGTTTCTGAACCCTTTCTAGCGCATTAGTACATATTTTAGTGTCTGGATCCCAAGCCACACAACCGCACTCTAAAATTGAGCGAACGTTGGAAAGATAGAGCGTTTCCTTTAGTTTAGGTGGGGCCTGTTTAAAGTTATGCTTCAGGAAGTTCAATACACAGCTCGCTTTAGCATCATATGGGCGTCTTCATAATCATTTGGTGGTTTGGGGACTTTAAACCCCAGATATCAATCATATACACAAAAGAGCATGCGACTCGTTCGAAATCAACTGCTCTGTGCCGTTATACATCTAGCTTGAAATTATCCGGAGTCCTAAAATGTTCAATCAGGAGCATGTGGTCCGCTGTTACGCATCTACAGTGGAAGCCTGAGCCCGAAGAATCTGAACAGACAGAGGTGTAGAATATTACCTACGGCTACACATGTGCTGGTAATTTACTTATTTCTGTGTTCTATATGAAAAAATCAGCTGTTTTTATTCAGTGAACTGTATGCACGAGATTACAAGTACATTACTGTTACGAAGCAACTGCTTTATACCAGCACTACAGGCGCTTATGATTACTGGGTTTACGACATTCTGTTTCGCAGCACTAAATACTCTCTCGTAGCGCACAGTGCTCCAGTTTCACCTACTTTTGCAGTCACCTAAAATAGCCGCTCTACGACTCGATAAAGGTGTGTCCACATATGCGATCAGGCATCCCGTTTTCGTTCATAGGCGCCACAGCGGTCGCAGCTTATGTGTGTTTCTGCAGAGCTTCACTTTGTTTTTCCGCCTGTACTTCGATCAACAGTTCTCCAGATGCAAGATATTGCATCTTGCAGTCTATGGTTATTGCCCCTTCAACGGACTTCATCATACTGTAGACTGATTTTGAGGTAATCGTTTTTTTTTTGTTGTTGGTGGATGAGTGAAGAAATAGAATCATGACGATGTTACTCAAAACTTCTTTCTCGCTTTAAAACTTTCGTGCAGCTTCTTTTGTAGGCCTACCATTTTCTCTAAAGTTAACACATACTATGCGTTAGCTCTTAACTGAAAGCTCTGAATACGTCGGTCGCGACTTTCCTTCATATTCTCAGCAATGTTCCGAAGCTTACAACCTGATATTCACATGCGTGCCCATGAGCCGGGCCCTGACCAAGATCCCGACCACCAATGTTCATGGTTTCTAGTTTTCCGCCTTACAACGCGCAGCCACGGTATGGGTAACTGCGTCAGTGTGAAACTAGGGGCGCGTGGGGACCCAGAGCACAATTAACATGGACGCTCAAGGAACAATTCTCGATCGTGGAGGTCCGGGATGGTGCTACGCATGAAAGGATGACTAAGCAGATGGCCTTGCGGGGAAAGTTGTCGGTTATGAACCCCTGTTATTAGCTTTTGAAAATGAAAATATCGCCCTGATTTCTTTTCTTCTCCACATACGGAACCATGTAAAGAAATATATTACAAAGTACTTCTCTTTCTTTGCCTCAGCCCTTTTTGTAATTAAAATAGGCCAAATCCCGCAAGCTAAGATTGTGTCCAACAGCGATGTAGTTTGGCGGACGCAGAAAATGCAGATGGGCCACTGTCCCGTGGCTTCTTTCCGCTTCTTCATACGTTATTGCTCGCCAACAGCTTCTTTTGGAATGCATGTATTAGTGAATAATAAAACAATGGCAATCGATAACCCTCAAAAAAGTGTCAGAAGTGAATTCCAACCCCACTTGTGACACCACGAGAGTGGTAATGAGAAGTGTCGGAATAAGTGTTTATAGTCAGATATGGAACTGCCTATAGACGGCACGCACAAAATTAGGAATGAGCAGAAGATGCCTATCTAAGGCGCGTCTATATGACGAAGGTTTGGTTACATGGTTGCATGATCATTATTATTAACTATAGGAATTGGCGATCTCGTATAATACGTCACTATGCATTCACCTAATGGGATTCACAAGGCCATCAAGTCGTACATAAGTGTTTGCATCTCTCACTTGGAAGCTTACGCATGAAGCCCCTGTTGTTTAGATACGAGTGCTCGAATAACACGTGAAGCGAAAGCTTGCGCTCAAGGTACGCTCGAGTAACCGGATTATACTATAACCGAGTTAAGCTCTGGCCATGTTTTAGCTGGTCTCTGCTTATGTTCTCTGGATGCTTGCATCGTAATGCGGTTTAATCGACATCGTTCTTCACACAAGCAATACATGTACAAGAACTGGAGCACAATCCTTCTATGAAGCAAGCACTTCGTGCCAGCTTCCTAGAAGAGTATGGTTTGATTGCGTCTACTTTGTGAGTCTTTCACGGCTGAAGTGAAGTATCGCATTTCAGCGCCCCAGTGTTGGCACTATATCGAGATCTCCTTCTGTTACTACCCGTTTTACTACTCGGCGAAATTGTGTCTACGTATGCCACGAGACTTTAATTTCGCTTATATCTAGGCTCTGGCAAGGTGTCCTAGAGTTTATGGCACTCGAGTGGAGACAATCCGGTCGCCGGATCACATCCCAGCTGAGGTGCGCCATGTTCAATGCTGACATCCCTATTGAAAAAACGTCCACTAGAGGAATGGTGGATTCCACCAACCACCATTTTTGTGGATTATGGCGGTGGAAATGTTGGTGGCACATGGTGTATGGTGGCTTATGATGAAGCGGATGGTAGATGATGCGCTCCAGCCGGCAATGGTGGAGCGCGAAGCAGCGTCAGAACACCGTGACGAGCTGCCACTAAAGAAATAATAAAAACTATTGTAAGAAAAAGGAATGTAGAAAGCACCCGTAAAAAGAAAGGTGCGCCAGTGTGGTAACGAACCTGCCAACTCCAAGTTGTGAACTGAGTGCACTAACCACTGCGTCACGCCGACAGAAGGTGTCATGGCTGTTAAAGAAGTAGTCAACTCACGAACTCACTGTTTAACTTCAGTTTTGTTTGTCGTTTACTTGGGAGGGACGGGATCTGCACCTGCTACTCAACTTTGCACATTTGATAAACACGAACAACTGCTGCCTGTAACGATTGCCACTGCGATAATGGCAACGGTGCTATGTTTTTGTTACACTTTATAAACGCAAGGAAAAAAAGAACTCAGTGGACTGAGGAGCAGGTAGAGTTTATTGGCAGTTGTGCGGAGTTATTTATATATCACGTGTCTAGTGCCAGTGTCCTCGCTACAACTCCCTGAGAGATGCGCTAATGGCAAGTAAAAAGTCTAGGCAACCACCAGAACACTGGTCGGAAACCTGAATGATTTTCTAAAAGCCCTCCTCTTGCAACTTACTCACTTGTACGCAAAACAAAAAGAACACAGGCCTTTTGTCATCACTTATCGACTTCTGAATTCAAGAGAAATGCCTCATTTCACTACCGTAGGATACGCAGATCTAAAATTGGTTTATTTGAACGTGGAGAGTGACACCAGTATTATCCGTTTCTCGCTCCTTCCAAAGGCGATATCAGTTCAGGCTTTATTACGCTAGTATTCTCAATTGATAGATACGCCCACACAATTGATTTTAATGTTTTTCGCGCAACGTACACCGCAGTCGTGCCAGCGCACCGCTGTTGCTCTGTCGTTAAGAACGGGTACATAACGGCTTGTCCAAAACGAATGCACTGTGCCAAAAACATTATGCTATCATATTGGCTCACTAAGCGTACGAATTGACGTGTCTATGTTCTCGCATAATTGAATTATATGTGGTGTTTAACGTCCCAAAACCACCATATGATTATGAGAGACGCCGTAGTGGAGAGCTCCGGAAATTTTGACCACCTGGGGTTCTTAACGTGCACCCAAATCTGAGCACACGGGCCTACAACATTTCCGCCTCCATCGAAATGCAGCCACCGCAGCCGGGATTCGATCCCGCGACCTGCGGGTCAGCAGCCGAGTACCTCAGCCACTAGACCACCGCGGCGGGGCTGTGTTCTCGCATAATAGCCAGTGAAGTGCCGGCGAGTGCGACCGGCGGCTGTCGGTGAAGGGAGGCGTACCTTTAGTGGAAGTGCTGCAAGCGCGTCGCATCGATGTTTGTCGCTTCTTGCGCGGACACCGTACACAATAAAAAAGGCTTCATTTATAGGTAAAATGATGGCGCAGCTGTGATGTATTGTCATTTTTACTCGTCATAATTGTGTATTCTGAAACCCAGAAGCGCCGATAACACTTGTACGTTCTCGGTCGGTATGACTAACCTTTGGTGGAAATCATGGTCGTAGAACAGATGGGTGAAAGTAAAATTCGCTGGGGCTCATCTCGGCGCATGTGGAAAGTTGAAAGTTTATGCGTATTCGCACCTGCTTTGTAAACTTAATGGTACGGCTCAAACTTTAGAGTGTGCAAGAGTTACCAGAGTTGCGTTTCTATCGTGGCGACATCTAGTGACCACGCTGTGTTCTGTTCTAACATTGAAAGGGGCAATTGCGAACTGGGGCCCATTCATTTGTCGACAACTGCGCGCCGATGTAAAACATATATATTCATGTTCACAGTGACAACTGCAGTCTTCTAAACATCCCAAAAAACACATCGCGGATGTCCAACTGATATAAGTACGTGCGCGAAATGTAAACATATATTCCCAGCCGCATACTCTATGCTCCACAAAAATTGAAGCATTGTTGACACCACAGGATATACAAAAAAAACGTTCTAGAAAGCGTCATGAGCAGCGTTCGTTTCTTTTGACCGTAAACATATATCTCTGCGCATTCAAAAATGAAACACTACAAATAGGTAATTTCACATACTGTAAGTTCTTTTCATCATGCCACCGCCATCCACCAAGCTTTTATTATGCCACCGTCATCCACCTTGCTCACCAAGCCTTCCACCAAACACATTTTGCCTCGCCACCATGAGCCGGCATTTTCCACCTTCACCACTATTGGCTCGCCACCTCCACCACCATCTGCCACAATTTTTTTTTCAGTCTAGCCATCATCAGCCAGTATGTCCACTACAGTTTCCATCATATCCGCTAATATTTCCACCATATCCATTAATATTTCCACCATATCCACGATTCTTTCTCCCATATCCACCAACAATACCAGCATCCACCAACCCAGGATTTTAAATAGGGATAAGTGGTTAAGGCCTGGGCATATAAACTTAGGTGCACAATGCAAACGCACAAGTGGTCAAAACTTCCGCAGCCCTACAATGCGGCATCTTTTTTACTCATATAGTGGTTTTGGGACGTTGCACCCCAACAATTATTATTATTACTTTAACTCCCTGGTGTTTCCTTCCTGCAACTCCTGCGAACTGTTTGAACATGAACCAAGAACAGTATCATTTCGTTGAAGGTGTCTGCATGGACAGTTTTTTTTTTCGAGATGTCGCTCCCTCTGCAATAAATCACAAGCCTCAGGAAGGAGACCTTACTGTCGTCACATACCAGAAACACAGAACAAACTGGACGGTATTTATCACTTACAGCATACTGATGCACAGCAAACAACTTTCGGACACTGTCCAGTACCGTCTTATGCGTCCGTGTATCCACGCTGTCGAATTTGTACTTGCGGAGCACCTGTCCCAGAGTAGACTTATTTTTACACATCTTCCAATGAGAGCTCTCCCACCAGTGGAGAACGCAAAATACGTATATGTTGCCACAAATCACTGCGACTGTGCTGTGGCCTTCCACCATTTTCTGCGTGGCTTCACTCCTAAATTCTTGTTGAAAGTGGCCTTGAAGAGATTTTTTTACACTTTTTTTTCACTGACAAGGTCGGTGCTCTAGTAGCACTATCACTTTTATAATAGCGTCTTTGTTAAGAATTGAAATTTTCATTACCGTTTTTTGACAAATTTTTTATTCAAATTTAAGGTGACGTTTGACACATTTTCGCAATGTTTTCAAAAAGCTAGTATTGCTTACAAAACCACTATTGCACCCGAACTCCTCCTATTCACCATTACATTGCAGAATATAACGAAATAGCAACAAATTTTAGTTATCAATGAGATATGTAATGCATTTTGTGGTTCATTTCTCTTTAGACGAACTTGAAAGCCACGCATGGAGCGATGGTGTGACAGTGTTTAATTTTGCACCTTACGGCGTGAAAGTGTACAACATAATGCGCATGTATGTAATATGATACAACGGTTGTAGAATGTTTACCTATAGAGTTAATTATATCGCTTTACATCCGACATATTCACACTTTTTAAAAACAAAAGGAATGTGTTTTTGCAAGTATGTGCCATCACATTACCTTCGTTCAATTGTGTGCACTTTTTGTACGGCGACTACTTGGACCATCTCTTGCCCTGGTAACAGCACAACAAAGACGTCAGTGTCCTTTTCCTCACCTACGAGGAACCAAAGGCAAGCCTGAAAGATGCAGTTCTAAAAATTGCGGACTTTGTCAGCAAACACGACGAAGCCACTCTGTGGCATTAAGGCAACGGATTTATTCAAGATCCGCTGAATGCCTGCAGTATGGGAAGCTTGGCAGCTTTCTCCAGTGAAAAGCCAAGGAGAGTGCCGAAAAAATAGCGGCAAAACATTTGGTGAATGAAGCTCGCGAATAATTGTTCAAGAACCTGCTAATGAAACGGGTTGAAATGCACGATGGTGCTGGGGTGGTGCGTAAGGGCTTTTTAGGAGCCTGGAGAAAAAATTTCACCCTTGAGCAGTTAAAATATATAAAGAAGTGGATAGCGAAGAAAACACAGGGAATTTACATAATGATGATCGGGATTAGCAGCGAATGGCGGAGGAGTTCTACAGAGAGCTGTCCAGAAGTAAAAAGAAAACGGGATGATGTTGCGTGAAACAATAATGAACCAGAGAAATTTGACATCCCACCAGTATTGACAAGGGAAGTAACTAAAGCCTTAGAAGAAATGCACTGAGTCAAAGCCGCTGGTGAAGACAATGATTGATTGATTGATTGATTGATTGATTTATATGTGGTGTTTAAGTCTCAAACTCACCATCAGATTATGAGAGACGCCGTGGTGGAGGGCTCCGGAAATTTCGGCCACCTGTGGTTTTTTAACATGCGCTCAAATCTGAGCACACAGGCCTACAACATTTCCGCCTCCATCGGACATGCCGCCGCAGCCGGGATTTGATCCCGCGACCTGCGGGTCAGCAGCCGAGTACCTTAGCCACTAGACTACCACGGCGGGGCGCAAGTGAAGACAAGGTAACAAAGAACCTCCGAAACATATCGTAGAAATTGTGCAAAAAAGATAGCCCCCGTTATATGCGATGTGTTTTTTTGACAAGAAAGGTACCGGAATCTTGGAAGTACACCAACATCTTCATATTAAATTGCAAAGAATACATGAAGGACTTAAAAAATTACAGGTCGGTCAGCCTACTGTTTGTTCTCTGACAACTATTTACAAAACTATTAGCTAACAGTAATAGGGCGACATAAGAGTTCAATCAAACACAGGACCAAGAAGGATTTCGTACAGGCTACTCCACCATATACCATATTTATACTACCATCAGGTAATAAAGAAATGCGCGGAACATAACCAAACCCCATACATGGCTTTCATAGATTACGAGAAGGCGTTTTACTGACGAGACGTCGGCAGTAATGTGGGCACTACAGAATCAGGGCATCAAAGAACCCTACATAAACGTTCTAAAAGATTCTACACAGGATCTACAGCCACCGTGGTTTTCCATAAAACAGTGACAGAACACCACTGAAGAAGGATGTGCGCCGGGAGACACGATTTCTCCAATGCTATTCACCGCGTATATACAAGAGGCATTCGGGACTTTAGACTGGGAAGAGTTTGGGATAATGGGTAATGGACAGTACCCTTGTAATCTGCAATGCGCTGATGACATGGCCTTGATGAGTAACTCAGGGAACAGAGTTACAGCTCATGATTACTGAATTTGACACGGAAAGCTGAAAAGTAGGTCTGAAAATAAGTAGGCACAAACTAAAGTAATGTGCAACAATGACGGCCGAAAACAGCACTTTACGATAGGTGGAGAGACAACGGAAGTTGTAAAGGAATGTGTCTGATTAGAAAAGGCATGAACCGCAGAGCCGAACCATAAAAGTAAAATAATTAGGAGAGCAAAAATAAGTTGGATCACAATCAGCAAGTATTCTGAAATCATAAATGGTAATCTGGTACTAACCCTCAAGAGGAAGGTATATACTAGGTGCATGTTGCCAGTACTAACCCGTGGAGCAGAAACTTGGAGGCTTACTGAAAGGCTTACTAAATGGTGGACGACGCGAGGAGCGATTGAAAGGAAAATAATACGTGTAAACTTAAGAAACAAAAAAGAAAAAAGTGGGTCAGGGAACACACCAGGGTTAAGGATATCATAGTTGAAATAAAGAAAAAAATGGGCATGGGTCAGACACGTAGCACCTATGCAGTATAAGCGCTGGTCATTAAGTGTAACTGACTGGTTTCCCAGAGAAGGCAAACGCACGAAGGAGAGGCAGAAAGTTAGGTGGACCATAGAGAATAAATAGTTTGCGCGTATAACGTGGCAACAGAAAGCAGAAAACCGGCTTTATTGTTAGATCATAAGAGACCACTTTGCCCTGCAGTGGGCATACTTAGGATTATTATGATGATGACTATAAGTGTATTTTATGACTCGCAGTCATTCTAGATGAAAGAAATATGTGTTGACTAAACAGTAGCTATTATTCATTATACACGCCCCCGTATAAATGAAGCATGTGTAACGTACGTTCAATATCTATATAAAGCGAGGTGTATGATTTGTGCTTTGTTAAGGCGTTGCTGTAGTGTAGCCGTTATTTGAGCCCATTGAATGGCTACATACATATTTACGCATCAGAATCTTTGTTTATTATTAGCTGTGGAGCACGCCCCCTGCAATGTTCTGTCCTGCAAATAAAAAAAGAGGTACTAGTCTTCATGTCAGTTTCAAGCCAACCGTGTAAAGACGAAGGTTATGGAAAGTCAACCCTATCTTTGTGGCATCAGTGGTTGTAACGTCGGCTCGGAAGAAAGTCCTTATCTATCGCCTCAATAATGACTGAAACCTGATTGTTACAACGATAACACTGCCCAACAGCCACCATTTGCTCACGGGGAATGAATTGGCTGGCGTAGCTGTAGAAGACATACTTCCATGATTGTACGTGGTAAACTATGCAAACCACAATATGTTTTTCCATGTTACTGAACTGAAGGCCTCAAGACTACGTGATCCAGGTGTCCTTTCAGCGATAAAGCTCAACACCTTCGCAATCGAAGATGAATACGTGTGTAGGGACGTACGTCGTCGATCTGTCATTTCAGAATTCACCGAGAATTCGAACCCCTACCTAAATGAGTTACGCATCGTTTCTGTAGTTAGCCAGTCGCCGAAGACCCCTGGGCAGCTACACAATACTACAACTGCAAGACGCACGGCCACATAATGAGACATGACAGTGGCACGGTGTACTGCAAAGTGTGTGCTTAACACAGGACATTGTTACACAATATTACAAGTGTCAAACCTATGTCCACATACCGAGACACGACAGTGGCATGGTGCGCTGCAAAGTGTGTGCTTAACATTGGACATTGGCACACAATATAAGAACTGCCAAGGGCGTGGCCACATACCGAGACACTATAGTAGAACAGTGCGCTGGAAAGTGTGTGCTTAACACCGCACATTGTTACACAATATTACAAGAGTCACAGCACTTGTAATCAATGCCCCCCCCCCCCCCCCCCCCCCGAGGTGGTCTAGTAGTTACGGTACGTGGCTGCTGAACAGCTGGTCGCGCGATTGAATCCCGGCTGCGGCGGCTCCGTTTCCGATGGAGGCAAAAATGCTGTGGGCGAGTGTGGTCAGATTCGGGTGCACAATAAAGAAGCCCACGTGGTCCAAATTTCCTGAGCCCTCCAAACGGCACCTCTCATAATCATATGGTGATTTTGGGACGTTAAGCCTCACGTATATATCTACAAGTGTCAAAGGCATTGCCACATACAAAGACACAATAGTGGCATGGTGTGCTGCAAACTGTGTGTTCAGTACTGGACAATGCTACACGATTATTACAAGTGTCAACAACAGGGTCGCATACCGAGACACAATAGTTCCCGCTGTGCCGTAGAGTGTGTGCTGAAAACCGCACAGTACCTCAAGAATCCAGCCTTAACAAGGAAACTGCTGTGGTCCCCAGATGTTACGCATTGTCAGGGCTAATAGCCGACAGACCTTGAACAAAGTGAAGAGAGCGAGCTGCAACCACATTATTCTTGAAAGAAACTACGTTGAGGCATCTTCTTTTTTTATCTGTCATTGCAGATCTTGCTTTTCCTCGTCGCACCTTGACTGTGCGGCTTGTTCACTCCGCGCGGCGACACTGGTGTGGGTGTTGAACGGCAATTTTGTGGGCGCATAAAATGAAATATGTGGAAGCTACCAGATTTTGGCTACAGGTTCACAAATGTGGAGCAAAAAAGCGCCATATTTTTCAGCCATGTGTAACCAGGTTGCGCCGGATATGAAGTTGTGTCCATTGGCACACTGGCATGTCCGATGGTACCTGGATACCCATAGAGACCCTTAACCAGATCTACAGATCGGGACGCAATTTTTCGTCCCAACGCGAAGATACTGTGAATTCTGCCGCAACTGAGGACGACGGAATATTCATTGCAGCGGCTGAGATAACGCAGACTCGTTTCAGCTAAAAACGACATATATTCCCCCAAATGAAGGGGAGTTTGAAAGGCTGTGGGCGATTCGTGGAGAAACTAAAGGGAAAGCTTTCGTATTGAGTGCCTTGAGCACCTTCGAGCTTGCCGACAGATACATGACATATCCGATGCTACATGGATTAAACTAGATGTCAAATAAGCACCACTTTTCCTCCAGATTACTCAACCAGCAGATAAACTCTGGCCGTTCTGTAGAGGCATACGCATGTCACTGGATCCGCTTCACCATTTTGCCGCACTCTGCCAGACAAACGAAAGTATCTCACAGCATCTGAAACCAGCATGACACAAAAAGCGCCTACAAATCTTTATAGGCCTTCTTGAGAGCTCACCAGCCCCCGGAACTGTAACACAAGCAATACGTCTCTTGCTAGATGTTGGTTTAACCCAAGAAACTATGCCTATTTACTTTGACATCTCTTACAAGAAGCATTTTCTGAACCTTGTGCATTTAACCCACAGGGATTTGGCATTCAGCCAAGCTATGCAAATGCTGCTGCTTAGTCCTGTTTGTCAGCCATACAAATCCATTACGCCAACATTTCCCTTCTGGATACTTTTGCCTCTTGACATAGAAAAGTTTGTACCAAGCAATATTGGAGCAACGAGACACATATCGCAGACCACATTGCTTGATACTATTTTCCTCTACCTACCCAATCACTACACTAAACACACGCATATTTGCACTGACGCTTCAACAACTGAGTAGACCCTATGTCATTTATGTCCCTTCTGTGAGGCAAGTGAGAGCTGAGCTTACTGGCTGCAGCGGATCACTTGCTGAACGACTGCATAAATTCATGGCACCAAAGAAGTTGTTTTCTATATCCTGCACCAAACCGTGGGCCGACAGGACATCTCTGCTGAGTCCAAAGGAGCATAGACTAGCCCAGATTTTAATAAGGTGTCGAGATATAATTTAGAGGCAATCTGGGCTTAATCAAATACTACAAATATTGTTCAAACTGCGGCGAATGTGCGGCATTGGGGACGGGCGAAATCTCTGCTTTCTCATAAAGAGAGAGAGAGAGAGAGCCCAAAATAACCTCTGTGATTATAACTATTCTATGACTACCCGAACACCAGCGCACACAGGTGCACCAGCATCTCCTGCATGCCTCATGCAAGAGCGAGCGTTTTCTTGTGTTCTCTCTGTGACGCCGATCCAGCTGCCGCTACAGCATTATATTGTTCATGTTTATTGTAGTAGTTGAGACAATCTGCCCTTTCTGACACTGCAATGCGATGGAAGTGAGTTGTAATTGCAAGTTGTCATATATTAGTGTTGCGTGAATGTGAACATATTTACGGTCGTTATTGCCAGAATTGAAGCGATGCACTGATAAGCACGTTGGCGAAATACTAGCGCTTGGCACAAAGCAAGAAAAAAGCTGACTGAAAGAATTGCGCAATGCGTACTAAAGAAAGAAGAAAGGGAAGAAACAAACAAAAAATTTACGAAAAAACAGAAAGAAAATAAAAGTAGCTCACCAGGAAAGCACTTGCCAAGCTTCAGCTGCTTTAAGTTATCTTGATGGAGTACGTTTTCTAAATGTTTTGCTTCTTGACAAATGTTTGGCCTAAACGAACGCGCCTTGTCAGTTTTGTGTACTCTGATGGGCAAACAAACGTAATGGGCATCTTCAGGAACACTCATATTTCGCGCGTAGTGTTCAGGTCGGTGGTTGAAACGAGGGTGGCTTTCGAGATACGGGGAACAAAGGTTGTACCTTCGTCTCGTGCTATATTGTTGACCATAAAAATGCGCCGATGGACTCCTTAAGCCTGATAAGCTCTTCTCAAAATAGCCTTCGGCAGCTGCCCTATGGCTGGTTGATAAAAACATTGTCATTGGTTCGTTAGAAGCCAGCGTACGCCTGCCGTCCACAGAAGACGGGGAGCAATTCTGCTGTAGCGTAGGTCGAAACCATCAAAAAGGATCTGCCGAAAGGTAAAGCGCAATCAGCTACCTTTATTGATGCTGATTGTTCACGTTGAAGTTTTATAACCTATTGTGAGCAGCAAAAAACTATTGCTGAATAGGAGCTTTGCCGTAAGGAATTTGTCAGCGTTGCGAAAACTGGTGAACCTGTGTTTTCTCTGGCACTAAAGACTAAACTGATATATGATGTACCACACCGCCATTATCCTGCCTTTGCTGAAAGAAATGGCTCGACAATACGAGCTAAGTTACGGTGAGAGTAGACACACTGAACACTTTTCGCGTGTTAATGCTTCTCAGTAAGTGCATGTGGTCAGTTTTGCCTCAGCGCGTGTCATCCCCTGTTTACCTCCGGCTTGAAACATTTTGCTACCTGTTATCTGAAGTTCATCACTCTCTAATCCTTATAAATTGGTTTTAGGGGACATATACGTCGACTCCGCTCATCGTCAGAAGTAAGAACCAGAAATTATTTCGTTAAGTCATCAAGAGAGTTACAAATTGTTAGTATGTAGAGGGAGGTCCCATAGACAAAGACTGAATTGGGACTTCCTACAGTAATGAATACAGAAAAAACAGCAGTACAAAACATCGGCGCAAAATGCAACGCAAGCTCGAAAAGGGACAATTAAAGAAAAATAACAGTAAAAAGCAGGAAAGGTCGGTTTGGTAGACTTAGGATTGACAAAAAACTTTGAATCCCAATTGTTGACATGTTTTCGCGGAGCTGAGACTTCTACGACACCGTGCTAAGGAGTTGTTCAGTAAGAATATGTTATAAAAGTATGTAGTGTTTTGTGTGCCAAACTATGATATCATTATGAGAGAAGTTCCGGGAATTCGGACCATGGGGACCACTGCATGGTACATCTAGCCTTGCGTCTTCATTGATATGGTACCACTATAGCCAGAACTGAACAAGTGAACGTCCGGTCCACAGCCGAAATCTGTAATCGCTGTTGGAAATAAGCGCGCGAGGACGATCAACAGCTATGGGCTCTTGCTCGCTCAATCATGCTGTATTCTTTGATGCAGCCAGACGTTCGGGTACGGGTCTTCTCTACCTTTTCTACGACCACTATATAACCACAGTGGACTGTAAAAATACATGAAGGACTGCAGTTTGCAAACTCGTACTGGCGATAGAAACAAAAAAAGCGTTGAAATAGGTAGTATTTCCTGAGTGTGCATAAAACTAAAAATGTTGTGTCTTGCTCATTTTTAGGCTTACTTTAATATCTCCTTCATACTAATAGTGTTAGGCCGCTGGTTAAGGTCGGTCACAACATTCGCGTTTCTATTGATTAGAAATTAAACATTCCGGTATAATGTAGGATATCGTTGCACGTTAAAGAACCAGGGGTGGTTGAAATTGTCCGAAGCCTTCCACTGTCACAGCTCTCAATCTAAGTCGCATTAGGACGTTAGGCTAGCAAATTCAAATTAATTAATTTTTATTTATTTATTTATTTATTTAATTATTTATTTAATGACATGTGGGGTTTGATATCATAAAACTACCATATCAATATGAAAGATGCCGTAGTGGTGGGCTCTAGTAATTTCCGCCACCTGGGGTTCTTTAACGTGCACCGAAATCAGAGCACATTGGTCTAAATCAAATTCGTTTACATCTAAAATGCTGCCGCCGGCGCCGGGAGTCGACCCCACAACCTACGGCTCAGCAGCCGATTACCTTATCCACGAGACCACCGCGGCGGAGCACCAAACTTATTCAATCCATCAATTACCTAACTTATTGTGAACTACCACTCAATTCAGCCGTGTAACCAAGCAACTGTCTTCTTTCTCATTTTTCGAAGGCAAAAATATGCGCTATTTGCTAGCAATTGAAGTTAGTCATAAAACAAACCAGCGAATAATCTTGCAAAAGTTCGCTATAATTAATTTTCATCGAACTGCACGCTGGGAATAAACATGAAAAAAGAAGTGAGGCAAGGAAGCGCATGATAGCTTCTTTGTCTCGCATCTTTTTATGTGCCCAACACTACCTGGCAGTTTGACCAAAAAGGCATAAGACGCGGAGAGAGAACACTAATTGCGTGCCTGGTTTCTCGTCTCCTAATGCTTCTGTGTATTATAGTAATTATTTATATAAAAAGATGAAATTTATGTAACAAATTTTATTAAGTCTAGGGTGCAGAAAGAAAATGCAGTTGGCACCTTACAGCAAATATTACCTGTATTATTTAACACACTGTTTTTCGAATCGTTTTTCTCTGTTTCCGCAGAAGAGGACAATTGGCCCAAGATGGACCAAGAGTCGTATCGCTTCTTCGAAGGCGTGTGGATGCACACTTTCTTCAGAGACGAAGCGATTCGGTCGGCTATCGATTACAAACATCAAGACGGAGATGTTATCGTCGTAACGTATCCCAAATGTGGAACAAACTGGACAGTATTTATAGTTTACAACATCCTCTCACGTGGCAAGCAGCTTTCCAACGTCGGCGAGTTTAGTCTCATGTGCCCATACATTGAAATGATAGGAGCAGGAACAGCCCTGAATCCATCCAGGACCGGTCCCATTACGACCCATCTTCCTTTGAAGGTATTCAAGCCGGTAGACAACGCCAAATATGTGTACGTGGCGAGAAACCCATACGACTGCGCTGTGTCCTATTACCACTTCCTGAAGGGACTGACCCCAAAGACTGTCACCGATGTTTCTTTCGAGACTTTTCTCGAGCTGTTCTTGTCGGGGAAGGTAAGTGCGGAATTCATCGTATTTATAGAATGGCTGGTGATGACAAGTGTCACTGCTGCGATGGGCATATTTATTTATATTGCACGTGTCTAGTGCCAGTGTCCTCGCTACAACTCCCTAAGAGATGCGCTAATGACAGGTAAAATGTCTAGGCAACCAACCACCAAAACACTGGTCGGAAACCTGAATGATTTTCGAAAAGCCTTCCTCTTGCAACTTACTCACTTGTTCGCAAAAAAAAAAAAACACAGGCCGTTTGTCATCACTTCTCGACTTCTGAATTCAAGAGAAATGCCTCATTTCACTACCGTAGGATACGCAGATCTGAAATTCGTTTATTTGAACGTGGAGAGTGACACCAGTATAAATCAGTGGCATAAAAAGATAGCTCTAATTGAAGAAACTGCAATTTATCATTTTGGAAAGCCTCATTCGTGAAGCACACATTATGCCCTTTTTTGCTTGAATATTTTTGCTATCCAATACTAGTTTTCCTGCAGAGAAGCCGAATAGGAAAGCACGACGTAATAATCCACATACCTGAACGCAATAACACAAAGCTACTAGATGCCATTTTCAAAGTCCTATCAATATAACTCCACGATACATCACACCGAACCGATACGAATGACAATAAAAGTGCTGGATTTCTTAACGTGAAACTGACCACCCCAGTGCGGCAGTTTGGGATAGTTGGTATGACGAGGCGATAGTTATTACGCAAAAACAGAACAATGAGTGCTCGTGTCCTTCAGGTCTCTTTGTCGTCATTCCGTTCTCGCGCTATAACTATCGTTACCGTCCATGTTTACAAGACTTGAGTTCAGGAAAAAGCGCAGTAGTTCGATAAAGCTATCCACAGACATGCTGCTTTTCTTTATGAACGAACGTTTGTTCTTTTCCTGCGTGATACATTCTTTTAGGCACTTAATAGGTTCACACCATGGTACTGAATAAAAAAAGTCAGATACCTCAATGTCAAAACCAATGATATTATTTTTTTGTTTCCTAAATATTGAACAACCTGGTTAGTTCGTTTTAAAAGCAAAGAATGCCCAAAATTTAAGGTAGACAGCCGATAGTATGAGGAGCGTTGAAGCTTTATGTTACATAGGTCCAAGTTCAAATAGTATTGTGCCAAAGGTTTGCAAAAAAATGAATCAAATGCGTTTTTTTTTTCACTTTCTTCGCTGAAGATACAAGTCCAGACAAGTTTTAAGCTTACAGCAACACAGTTGCTCCTATACTAAACTTCAGTTAGTTTTTTTTACCTTTTAACTTTTTAATTTCCTGACTATAAGTCTACTTTGTCAAAAAGTAAGCGCGAGGGCGTGTGTTGGTTTCTTTCTAATGGTTTAGGGCTCGTTACTGTGGACAAGTAAAGCTGTTTTGTTGTTTTGTCTAAAGAATTGCTCGTTTCAAAAATGTCCTCTGATATTAAGAAAAACTTTAATGACGATAGACTGTGACAATAGCAAAAAAAAAACCGATAAACCCGGGTCTAGTATGCTTTTTCAAGTTACGCTTAACCCTACGGTGTAAAGTGATGTAGCGTGTTGGCTTTTTCAGAGCAACAAAAAAGACGACATTTTAAAAAAATCATGTTCAAGTGTTACTATTTTTACGCAGGTTTTGCGCGGCATTCACATTGCCAGATCAACTCTGCGTTAGCATAGGTTTTTAAGAGTTCAGCTGCGCGGACTCAGTGTTTTCCCGTATAACCTTCACTAAGAACATTTGTGCTATGCACATGGATATAGATTTGATGTTATCGCATGAAAGCAACAAGCTTCTTCTTTTTTTTTCCTTGCACGCAGGTAATTTACGGAGATTACTTCGACCATCTGCTGCCATGGTACGAACGTAGAAACGAAGCCAATGTCTTTTTTCTGACCTACGAACAGCTGAAAGCCGACACAAAGGCGCAAATTCTGAAGATCGCGGATTTTCTCGGCGAGGATCATGGCTCTGCATTGCGTGAAGACGATAATCTACTTGAGAAGGTGTTGCAGACCTGCAGTCTCGAAAGCATGAAGGTATTCCTGAATGCCAAGCCCATGCAGCGAGCGAAGGAGACGGTCGAGGCTGCGTCAAAGAAGGACGACTCCTTCAAAATGGCGAAGAACTTGCCGATAGAGGCTGTCGAGATGCACGAGGGGGCCGGGTTTGTCCGTAAGGGTATAGTGGGTGACTGGAGGAACTACTTCACGGAGGAGCAGATAAAAGAGACAAAGAACTGGATAGCGAAGAAAACTCAAGGTAGCGATGTGATGACGCTCTGGAGTGACTGCGACCTGCCTTGAGACTCAAGCACTAGGGCAAATGTTGTTTTAGTGTCAAACACTGGAAGATGTTGTAGATGCGCCATCTGCGTCTCCTGAATAAACCGCGAGCGTCTAATTAAATACACAAATAAACATTTACAAGGCGTCTTTCTCTTTCACTTCTTGAATATCAACATCCGGGATCAAAGGAAAGGCTGGCTGAGAGACTAAATGTGGGTGTTTTTCAGTGACCATGTAACAGACATGCAAATTTTTCCAAAGATTGCCACTACTTCAAGCAGCAACCAGGTAGAAGCAGTGGTTGTATCAGCATGCAAATATAATTAACCAGAATTCGCTTCAGTTTGTAGTGCCAAGGTCACATCGAAAAACACTAAAACAACATGCCAAGCTATTTCTACCGGTGCGCTGATGTACTTAGTTTTATTCCACGCGTATCTTTAAGGCTCCTTATTTAGGTGTGGTTGGTTAATTTTGTAATTGTGTACTTTTTCATAAATGTATAGGCTGCTGTCTGCATATTAGTAAGATAACTAATCTGCCGACGAAGTAAGGTTAACTGACTTTATTTCCATAGAAGGCAAGCGGGTGAGGGGAGACCAAGTTAGATGAGCAGATGAGATTAGGAAATTCTGGATATAAAGTGGCAGCAACGAGCACAGGATCGATTTTACTGGCGGACCAAGAGAGAAGCCTCTTTCCTGCAGTGGGTGTAGTCAGGCTGATGACGATGAGGATGATTAGGTAACAACGCAGGAATATGAAAGGTAAGCAAGGCGGCTATAAGTTACTGAATTCTTTAAAAGGAAGCAGACTTGGCAACAATGACATGATAACCTACAAGGAGCTGGTTGTAAGGTAATATACCTTACCTGGGCAAAGCTGATGACAGAAAGGTGGCATTTTTCAAGTGCAGGGAATTTGACGTGCAGGTAAATATAAATGCAGTTTGGACATTAGTACGCCACGGCATCAATACAGCACGGCGACAGCGTGCCTGTGCGGATCAGGAGCGCCACCTATATAGATCGAACGCAACTTGTGCCCCCGTAATATCAGCGTGTTTCTCCCCTTGAAGTATTCCACGCTAATTATACAACGTTTAAACTAGGCACATTGTATCTTCACGGGTGCTGACAGAATCATTTGAATTCGAATTGCTTGCACCGTTGTTGTTTTTTTGTTTCAAGAGAGAAAACTGAGAAAAAAAAATGCAGGGAGGTTAACCAGATGCTAGTATCCGGTATGCTACCCTGAACTGAGGTTGGGAAATAGGTGGTTGAAAGACCGAGTGTGTGTGTTTTCGTGTATTGCTTTTTTTTCAAAGATAAAACAATACTAAATGCACAACATACTATTATACAACAGCTTGCTAGTTCACCGCTTTATTTTCTTGACCTTATTGCAGCACTTCAGGCATCTCTCCTCCACAAAGGCAATAGTATACATGCAACGACAAAACAGGACAGATTGCTTTTAAAGCGAGATAGCACAATGGAATGGTCAAGGCGCAATAACTGGTCGATATTGGAGTGCAATTTACACGTACGAAGTGCCACACTCTGGACAGGGGCGTAAACAGTATTTCTGGCTTTGGAACCTGGTTCAAGGGCACATGGTGATTTCATTATATTTTTTTATTTCGACCGCTTGGTGAAGTTGCGCCTTGTTTTTTTTCTTTTAGTTCTTTGATTCTTTTCCTGTCAGCAAGCTGGTAGAAGGAATCGTCAGTGATAAGCTGCTGTGCACACCAAGACGCGAGCTTCATGGATCAACCCTCGCCACTGAACCTGTTGTGTCATTTACGGGCTCCCTGCACCGCAGTCTTCAGATGCGTGAAGGCAAGGCTTCAAGTTATAACTGCGTGATAGAGACGACCGTCGCCACAATCCCGGATCACTGCGGAGCGCACGTGGTCCACAATGCCGCTACTCGATGAAGCGAAGGTCATGCGAAGCCGTTACAATCTAGCAGCTTCCAGACAACTCAAGGTGTCCTGCTTCCTTCAATATCACCTCCACTGACCGCTGCAGCCGTGTTTCTGCCTGTACTCCGCACTCGTGATAACACAAGCCGGTTTACACAACACTTGCCTTATGTGGGGATAGCACACAAGTTCACGATAACGACGTAGAAAGCAGCAATCCATACGTTTGAGCGACCGTGACGGACGAGGAAAAACTTTTCTTTCTTTCTCTCCTGCACTTAAGAAGGCAAATGCGTCATTCATACAGCAGCAACCGCCCTTCGCCGATGCGGCGAAACAAAACAGCCCATATTAGGAAGCAGACTGGTGCTTAGGTAAGTGCATTTGCTTGCGAAAAGTTTCATTTTTTTATTGTAGTCTTCGTTCACATTCGCCCAGTTTTTTTTTCAGTGCACTAGTAGTAGTGTGCGTGCTCTGACTGCACAAACTGTATCATTCCAGACAGAGTGCGGCTTTCCAACGTAACTAGACAGCGATTATCGTGCTGTGCTATAATGTGCACTGTAACTATACCTTGCTAATTTGAGATATATGAGGAGGAGTGCAAGAAAAAACGAACCTCAAGTCGAAGGAAACAGACAGGCCCCGCTGCGGTGGTCTAGGGGCTAAGGTACTCGGCTGTTGGCCCGCAGGTCGCGGGTTAGAATCCCGGCTGCATTTTCGATGGAGGCGGAAATGTTGTAGGCCCGTGTGCTCAGATTTGGGTGCACGTTAAAGAACCACAGGTGCTCGAAATCTCCAGAGCCTTTCACTACGGCGTCTCTCATAATCATATGGTGGTTTTGGGGCGTTAAACCCCACATACCAATCAATCATTGAAGGAAACAGACAGGACGCATCGGTAAGCATTACCACTGTGATCTTTTTTTCATATAGTCATATTCTTCAGTATGCTAATTAGATATTTTGAAGACAGAAATCCGTATGAATTAGCTGAAGTCTCACTTCTACTGAACTGGCTAATCGAAAAAGTACGTGCGGGACGATTCATTCATTTCGCGACAAAGAACTTATCAGCTCGATACTATTAAGTAGACGCCCTTTCTTTTTTAGTGGACGTTAAAGATTTCAGTGGCGGAACCGTACACCAAAAAAATTGGCAGCATATCCACGGAGTGAATGATGGAGAGTGGGGCGAAGCACTCGTCCGTTCATTCGTTCTTGCTTCCGTCCGTCCATGCGTCCGTCTGTTTGACCGCCCATGTGTCCATCCGCCCGTCCATGCGTGCGTCTCTTCGTGCGTTCGTCTCTGCATCCGTTCATACGTCCATCCATGCATCTGTCTGTGTGTCCGTTCGTCCATCTATTCAACACTCCAAGTACCACCATCTCGCATATTTTCATCATATATTCCCCATATAGAAGCACCGCCATCCAGTGGACATTCCGAGGACTAAACGAGAGGTGGCACGCGCACACTTTCTTACGGCTTGCGCTTCGGGTCTACTTCCCACCTTTAACCACCTCTACTTCATGGTATATACTAGTTCACTGTATGCATGGCACTGCGGCTCAACGCTCGCTAAACCTTTCTAAAACCAAGGAGGTTACGCCCAGCGAGTATAACGTAGCAACTTTTTCCTGTCAGATAGTGTTTATAGTACATGTCAATCGCTGCTAATGAAAAAGGAGAGACAGGAGAATTTGGCTTTTATTTTCTTACGGCTTCCGCTCCGTATCTACTTCCCACCTTTAATCACCTCGAGTTCATGGTATATACTAGTTCCCTGTATGCATGGCGCTGCGGCTCAACGCTCGCTAAACCTTTCTAAAACCAAGGAGGTTATGTCCAGCTAGTTTAACGTAGCAACCTTTTCCGGTCAGATAGTGTTCACTGTACATTTCAATGGCTGCTAATGGTGATCACAGCGTGCGCTTTAACTAAAAGCCGAATGTTCCTGTCTTTCATTTCCCATTAGCAGTTATTGGCATGTACATCGAGCACCCTTTTTTGTTGTTCAACAACGCACAGAAGAAATCTCTCACCGGCACCACCTTGGAGGTCAAAATGTTATACTTGTTACACACTACAATGGCTCCAAGGGACGAATGGATGCCGTTCTAAAAAGCTTCGCCCCTAAAACCGGTTACTGGTGGGTGTGAAAAACAGTGCTTTCGGAGATGCGCCGATCCCATGAGAGTTCGCATTAGCCAATTTTCAATAATAAATAACCTCAATCTTGGGCTTGGCAGTGCTCAGCCGCTTCGGAAACGGCTATCTCATATTTTACTGAGGTTTATGATCACATCAAGGTGCGACATTTTATTGCAGCCTGGATTGTAGCCGCGTGGTCATCGTTATCGGCTATAGCAGCTGAAGTGTGAACTCGTAAGCACTTGGATGAAAGTCCCAAAGGGGGAAAGAGAAATCTGTTGGAGTGAGCATTGTGTATGATGATTGAAAGAGAAAAAAAAAGGAAGGAGCAAAGAGAAAGAAAGATAGAAAGAAAGAGTGTAGTGCGTCCGGCAGGTGCACTTGTCTTGCCTCCTTTTCCCGATAAGGCAACGACTGCTGCTTTTGTACATATGTGTGCTTGCTTCTATGTTCGCGCCTGCGTGTGTGTGCGTGCTTCTGTGTGTGAGTGTGTGTATGTGTGTGTTTGTGTGCGTGTGCGTTCGCACGCACCTGTGTGTGTGCGTGTTTGGGTGCGTGCATGCGTGTTGTCACGTACGCAAGATGTGAGAACTCCGACGTACATGTCCTAAGGAAGCTTTCGAGATACACATACAATTTGTCACTGATAGCTCTGCCAAAGCTACATAAAAACAGTCTTTAGACACCGGAATCGGAACAGCGGCGCTTGTTGCAGGAATGATCAGGAAGGCCGGTTACTTTTCTAGCTCCTAAGTAGTTAAGAAGCGTATGGGGGGGGGGGGGGTGGGGCTGTTGTTAAGACATGAAACACATAAAACTTCGCCTACATACAAGAAGAAATGTGAGAATGGGACAAGCGCACACTAACAACTGATTTGTTTGGATTATGCCTTGTTCCCACAACAGCAACGCGCATGCACACGATGTTCTTTGCTGGCAGTAGCAGCCCTGGCTTCAAAGAACGCCGCTAAGCAATACTTTTCTGGCTTCGCAGATTGGAGTACCCCAATCGGAAACGCTGATTCCCACCATATCTGTATTGACAAGCACTCAGCTATCTTGAATGTGTACTGCAGGCCCACCAACGCCGCCTCTCGACGTCACCACGGATTCCTGGTGACATATCTGACAGTGGCACCACTGATTCGCACCACTCTTTGGCGCCACCAACACTACAAAAGAAAGGACCCTATCTACGGCGTTTCACCCAGTAGCCGCCGCCGTTGCATCAAGGACCGCCACTAAGTCATACTTTTCGGGTTTCGCAGGTTAGTCTTTCACTCGACTACGGCATTTGCTGTCTCTGTTCTGAGCGCTTGTCACACTGCTGCTGCCAAAGTTGCTGCCGCGGTTGTTACAACGCCTATTAACGCAGAACTTGCTCACACTGTTGAAGTCTTACGGCTAGAAAAACGCTGGAATGCATGAAAGCTTACGCATGATCAACCCGATGTGTGAAGAATCCAAGGAAAAGCACTACGCCGTGATCGCAGAAAAGAAAACCTAACCAAGGAAAACGGCAAGCTGTCTAGAAGGATAGCAGACCTGGAGCAGTACTCTCGTACAAATAATGCGGAAATCAAATCAGGGGGGGGGGGGGGGGGGGGGAGGTGCCATCCACACAGGGTGAAAGCTGCGTAGCTGTACTGGGAAACTAGAGAGGAGATCTGATGCCCTGGGGCACCAACTAAAGTTTATAAGCAAACTCAAAAGCATAATCAACTGAGTTCATAAGCAAAGCTCAAAAAGCACGCCTAAACACGATGACACTCAGCTTCCCTCCCACTGCAGAGACTAAAGTTTTTGTCAATGACCACCTGACGTAAGACAACAAACGTCTGTTGGCGCAAACTCTCGAGCTGAAACAGCAACACAACCAGAAGTTTTTGTGGGCGGATGATTGCCGCATTAAAGCCCGCAAGACGGAGGGAAGTCGCATGCACGTCATTTTTTCTACTATAGCGGTCTTTCGCTAATCACTGCGTAGCTGTCCAAGATTCCTCGTTTTCATATCCAGTCAGACCTACGTTCATGACAATGTGTTTCTCTTCAGAAGAACCGAAATGTTCACTTAATAACACCAAACACACCCACAAATTGCTGATATATTTTAACATACGTAGCTTTTCAGAGAACTCGGATAGCCTGGTCTGCCTCATCTGCCTCCCGGAAATATGGCTGTCAAACGCTGGTATTGTGCTATTTGGCATTTCCGGATATACAATGGAAGCATGTGACCATAAGGACATCCGATATCGCAGTTCAGTCATTCTGATTTGAGATAATCAGTCGTATCGTCGTCGCCACGGTCTGTTGTTCTCTTGTTCTATTGTTCATTCTGTATCTTTTATTCATTTCTCTACTTCATTCCTTTTCGCTAACAGTAGAAACACAATCATTGGATCTGTATATCGTTTACCGTCATCTTGTCCTGCTCTTTTTGATCTCAGCTGAATGCTATCTTAAACCTCATTGCTAATAAAAACAAGAATGCCATATTCTGGGTGATATAAACTTAGACATTGATAACCCTACTGATATTCATTGCTTTGATTACACCACATGCTATGAAAGCTATGGCCTTGATTATAATATAACTGTCCTCACCAGCTAAGTTCATTATTGGTGGTCTAATAATGACCACCAATGATGAACCTTGTTGTTCTGTCATTATTAGACCACCCATTATTAAATTTACAAATTGAGCAACTATCATTGTTCCCGTTATGGACCACTACCCCGCGTTCGCTCTGTTAAGCTGAATCTCAGTGCACAGAAACAAAATAAAAGCCTACTTTAACAATTTCAAGTTCATCAAACAAATTGCAGAGATAGATTGGAAACCGAATATTTCGGCAACTGATCCAGTCGTAGCATTCGAGCAATTAGTAACAATGTTAAAGCCGCATACGCAAAGTGTACAAGCATAGCCCAGGTTTCACAATGGTTTTTAACACTGACAAATTCATGCATAGCAACAGCTCTCGTACAAAGTAATAATCAACACGAAATTCTTCACAAGAACGTCAAGTGTCAGCCTTTGAATGTAGCGTTAATTTCGCAATAGATAACTTATGCTAATACACTCGGCAGACTCTTGGAATAAGCCAAGTGCACCTACTTTGAGAATTCAATATTTAAACACAAGAATGGCTCTCGTAAATTATGGTATACAATAAGGTCATTTCTGCATTTGTCTTCACCCGGCCGCAATGCTAAGACTGAATCCAAGAACAAGTGGTAACGGAAGCAACTGACATCGCAAACGAGCTTTATTGCGACCTTAATCTCATCATTCCCGTGACAGTATAGCAAAGCCAACACTAAATCAGACCATTAATCATTTTACTTGTGTCCCACATCACCAAAAGACGTATTCGGTGCAATAACTAGTCTACGTACTATTGAACTCGTTTCTGACAATCTGGAGTCCTCAAAAATCCAACTAATATCACCTAATATTGCGGATGTGCTTGCACATATAATTAACTGCATGTTTCAAACAGGTGTTTTCCCCGAATAATTAAAGCACGGTAAACTAACTTGCATATTCAAAAAAGGTGACAAAGAATTAAAATCGAGCTATCAGCCTATCTGCATGCTAACTTTGTTTAGCAAGAATATAGAAAACCTGCTCGTTAACCACTTAACAAACTGTTTCGGCGAATTTACTCTCTTATCCTCTGAACAACATTGGTTTCGCCGAAACTATTCTACTAAAAGTTCTATTTTATTATTCACTGACAAAATAGAGCACGCCCTTGAAAACGGCCATATTTTCGGCTCAGTATTTCTAGATTTTAACAAAGCATTTCGTATCATCTCTTATGACATCCTACCTCATAAGCTAGAAGCTTTGAGCATTCGCAGACCAGCACTTTCACTCACACGCAGCTATTCAACTAACAGAACCCAGATTGTGAATTTCGAAGGTAGACTATCACGTTTTGAGTGAGTCATAATAGGTGTCTCACAATGCTCGTTTCTAGCTCAACTCTTATTTCTCGTCTACATGAACAATAGTGCCAACTGCCTAACTAGCACCTCATTAATTTTATATGTCGACGACACCACTATATTTACTTCTAGCGATTGCATGACTTTCATATAACTAACCCCCGAATGCAGAGATGTTACTTGGCTCGCGACTTCAACTTCACTTGAGCAAGTCGGCGCGAAGCAAGCAGCGGACTTCAAAACGCCCAAGTCAGCCTTCGCGTTTCATAGATGCTCAGGCTGTCTTGCTTGGTCAAGTCAAGAACGAGCTTCAAAGCAGAAACACGCTGCTCACCTGCTAACGAGGGTAATAATGAAGTTGTTCGCGTAAGGCACGCATTACACCAAAAAAAGACCATACGTTTTAAAATAACTATAAAAACGAAGGGCCACAAGCATATTCTTGCCATTTTACGGCTAACGAGCGGCACGTGGTGCCTGCCACCACAGCGATGCGCAGTGTTGCTTCTGTAAAGCGTTCGTTGCCCGCTGGTTTTAGTGGCCACCCAAATGCGGTGCGTTTCTCCACGGTTGCTTGTTTGGAGAAGAAACAAGCATCGCGTTGGGTTCTTTCGTCGTTTTTTTTTTCTCTATCGATGCCATGGCATGTATTTGTGCTGACCTGGCTCACGATGTGACGCGATTTTCACGGTATTTGCCTCTGTTCGCCTGTGTGCATGCCTGTAATGGGCTAGGTCGCAGTTATTATGAAAAAAAAAAACAAGTTCTGGGAACAAATGTGATTCGTATCCTTTTGTTGAGCTTGGTAAACAAGAGAAAAAGCGGGGGTCAGGACATTGCCCTCAGCAGAATTCTGTCTCGCGGGGTGCAGCAATGTATCGCTGCATGATGGTGACGCGGATTAAAAAAAAAACCGTGATAGGGGCACCTCTTTTGTGTAATTTTACGTAGCGTTGTGCTACAAGCGATGCCTTTCTGAGCGAGAAACAGCGCCCTAGACGGGACGAAAGGATAGACGAGGCACACGGACACAGCACCGAGTCAATTTTTTTTTTTTTACCGAAAGAGACGGAAAGTGTCGTCGTGTTATAGAAAAACAGAAATAGCCTTTGCGGTTACGGAACACTTCGGCGTTGTCGACACCGGGGCTATTAATACGCACGTGTGTGTAGTCGACACAACCTGTCACGCAAGGGAACTCAGCCACTTCATAACAGTCCGCCGGCTGCGGAAAGCGCACCAGCATCGCGTACAGGTGCTTTGCGATGAGTAGCGTAACTTTTCCGACTGCACGGCACACTGTCGACTACGGAATGTGGACGAAATTTCCGGTGACTGGCTGGAATGTGCCAGCGCTGTACAACCTGAGAGCCATCGGTAGCTGTAACACTGGATGCACGGGCTGTCTTCGGTTGTCCCCACTTTCACGGAGCGGCAACATAACGAGCAGCTGCCCCATGGCGTTCTTTATGAATCTGTACCTAGCGTGGAATTGTTGCTCGTCGTACAACTCCATCGGATTTCCTTGGTCACGTAAAGCGGTTCCAAGAATCTTCGGCAGGCAGTGCGCCTCAAAAAATGCTACGCTTATGGCGAGGCAAGCAAACTCAAAAGCGGCCACCTTTCACGCGACGTCCATTCGAGAGGTGGCCATGTTGGAATGACGCACGAAGTCGCTTTCAAGCTAGCCCCGCAGCTGACTTGAAACTTGTCCTGACTTCGACCGAGCCAAGTCACCTTCAAGTCATCCGCAAGTTCGAGAACGATTTATGGCGACTGGCAAGACGGTCTTGAGTCAAGAACGAGTCAAGTACGAGTCAAGTAACATCTCTGCATTCGGGGGTAAACTGTGACTTGAGCAACTTATCTGTTAGGTACCAAAATAACCAACTTTATAATAATGCATCGAAAGCCTAATTCATACTTTTCCATAAAAAGAAACCTGTCATCCCATCTGCACCCCCCTCATTATTAATGATATGTTATTTCATTTGCACACTAAGTCATCTTTTTGGGGTCAAGTTTGATCATCATTGTGAGTTCAACCTGCATGCTAAAATTTCCTAAAAATGGTCGCTTTTGGTATCAAAGTACTAATTTTACCACACTAGTTTTTTCCACAGCGTATCAGAACTTCACGTTATTACGCATTTACGCATTCCCACCTTCCATACTGCATTTTCATCTGGGAAAAAAAATCTACCACGCATTTAACACATGTACAACATTTGCAGAATGATGCTTTGCGGATCATAAGTTTTTGTAGCTACATATCTCATTTGGTACTAAACTGCACTTCAATAAGCATGCTATAACTACGCTGCGTGATTAAGCTCAAACTGATTTTACTAAAATATTACACTCTTAACTATGAAATTGCTATCGACGCATTTCATGCATCTCCTCTAATAGTAACAACACTAGATTTTCATCTAAAAGCAACATTTTACTTCCGCGAATAAACTTGTTATGCGAAACTCACAACTTTTTCATTGCCATTCAACATTGCAATATATTGCCATTACATAATAAGGGATGCCGCACAACAACTATATTCAAAAACACATCAAGACACACCTACTGACAACATTGCTCGCTGTAGACTGGTTGTGATTAAATACCTAAATGTGAACCATATCATTCATTTCACTATGATACTACTTATATAATATGTATCAGAAATATGTGTTGAACGTTCTTCTCCAATTCTTAATATCTTGTTGCTAGAAATTCAGGATCTCCTGTCATTAAAATCAGTTGCAAGCATGTTTTGTTTATATTTAGGATATTTTACACCGTGTTCTTTGATAAACACTTATGTTTATATAAGCTGCGATGATTACAGTTTTTATCGTTTATAATCAGTTTTGTACTATTTGTAAGTAAATCACGTTGCTGATTAACGCTTACCCCTTGTTGTTTTCATTATTGTTCTTTTTTTCTGTATGGCCCGCCTAATTATTATCTCACATCCTCCTTTTTGACTATCACTGCTTTTTGCCATCACAGGCAATTTTATTATTATTGACAAATGACTAATAGGAGGTCCCCCTGACAGTTTTGTATCTCCGGGACCTCCTTATGTACTAATCAGGAATAGAGAAAAAACTGAATTGTATGAAAACGTGACCGTGCACTGTGTATGATTACTCAACAAAAAAAATCAAATTCTTTCGTGTATACGTGTAACAACGCTTCCCTGGAGCACTTATCGGGCCTGTATCGCATAATATACAAGGAAATTGTCCTCGAGCTGTTGGTAAATATATATCGGAAAAACGAAGCACTGCATCATTAGGCGTCTGTCGGAGCACAGTGATGCCCACAGTCAACACAGTAGGACCCACCTTGCTAGGCTTTGACAGGTTTGTAAAACGACGGGTGAAGGAAAATGCGCGCCGCATTTTGCATGGCGAAGATCTTCGACCATGCAAAATACAAAAAGGCAAAGACCTGATGAGTGTATCAGTGAAGCTTCGTTACACGTATACAAGAAAAAAGTTAAATTCCTCGTTTTTCAAGTCGCCACGTATCTTCTACGTTTGTTTCATTGTGCGCATGCGCAGCGCTGTTGTGAGAAAGAGGCATCATTCAAATAAATTGGTCGCTATTCTGTGTTTATTCGGTCCACATATTTCTTCTTCTGTCCTGTCTAGGCGTAATTTTGTTGTGCTAATTGAGAAGAATAAATGTGCCCTACTATTTTCTTGCATTAGGAAAAAAATCTCCGACATCAGATTCCGCACAGCATGTGTACACAGCCTGCTGAACATTTTGTCCTTTGAACGAAATGTCAGTTGTGTTTACTTCATATGTGCAACGTGAAAGGTGAACAAATATATAAAGATGCCTATATTTTTAATATCAACTGTAAACCTGAACAGTCTTTTTAATAAAGTGTAGAAAGATCAAAAAGAAAAGATAACAACAACAAAAAAGCACCGCGAAGAAGCAGAGAATACAGACAGGACAGGCGTTTTATCCACTTTTTTCTAAACACACAAATTGTTGCTTCAAGTATTATGTTTGTCAATAACAGCTGCCAGAGCAAATGTTGTTAGGTTTGCAGTGTCAAAGTTGCCTTTCATCCTCACAGTGATAAAAAGGTGCGTCATTTTGATAACCTTATCAACAGGGTAACACTTGTCATAGACATAAAAAGATCAAACCGTATGGCGTCTTCGTATTCGTTAGGTTTGAAAAGTTTGCCCGTATTATTTAGGCTCACGCCGCACGTAAAATCAGCCACCGGCACAGTAGTTCCCGCCGAAAATGTTTAGCCCTAGTCAACAAAAGCTTTAGCCCAAAGGCTGTTTGTGCTATGCTTTTGTAATTATAACTTATCTATTTCTTTACAGCCGTGACCATACATGACTTCTGCCCCGTCCCTGTTCCGGAAAACTTTAATTTATAGATTTCTTCCGATGTCCGCAGTAGATTTTTTTTTGTTTCTTATGTCTCTAACAAACGATTTAGTATAGGTAGACTGCTTAACAACGGTAGCTTGATAACCTATTGATTCATCCCATGGTGCTCTTGATGACGTAAAAATATATCATATTATAATTGCACTCAATGCGCTTCACTATGATAACGATGCGGCTTCGTTGCTATTGGCCACTGCACGCCTACAACCAAAAAACTTGGAAGTAATTTAATGATAACATGAATGTGACGTCCCAAATCTTGCGTCCTACCATGAAGTAAACCGGCATAGTGGTTTCGGTTGTGTCAGCGTAAGCCATCTATACCAAAAAAAACAACTGTGTTTTATCAGGCGAGTGCACGTTCTGCTTACCTACTACTCTTTGTACAAACAAGGGATGTTATCTTTAAGTTTCTGTTTTATTTTTGGTAACCGTAAATATATCTGGAAAAAATTTTAAGACCATTTCGCCTAGTGAAAAATCACTGGACCTCATGTCATGTGCATATCTGCTATTAAACATTATACTACGCACGTGCGTTTTTAAGTAGGCAACCAAACATTTTACACAAGCACGTGCATTACCTCTCTCTAATGACTCGATTTCGCAGGACAAGCAAGTGACGAAACAATGGATGAAGAGTCCTACCATTACGTGGAAGGTGTCTGGATGCACAGCTTTTTCCAGGATGATACCATACGTTCAGCAGTTAACTACAAACACCGAGATGGCGACATATTTGTGGTTACCTACCCGAAATGTGGCACACACTGGATGCAGTTCATAGTGTACAACATCTTGACCCGTGCCGAGCCTGTCTCAAGTTTGTTCGAATTCAGACTCAAGAGCCCATTCATGGATCTCTTTGGAGCAGCGGCTGTGCACAATCCTCTCAAAAATGGCCCCATCACGACCCATCTTCCATTCAACGTTCTCCGTCTAGCGGATTGCGCTAAGTACATCTACGTGGCCAGGAATCCGTATGACTGTGCGGTGTCTTACTGCCATTTCATCAAGGGAATAACGCCGAAAACTGTCACCAACGTTTCCTTTGAGAAGTTCCTGAGCCTCTACCTGAAAGGAAAGGTAATTTAGTTTCGCTCTATTATGTATCGGTTTATGAATTATTCACTAAGGCCATAAATTGGTCAATCAAATTTTTTATATATTTTTGTGAGTATTCAGCCAGCTTGGGGGTATTGGCACCGCTGCCTCACAACCAATTTTTTCTGACAGCATTAATAGAAAACTGTGAAGTTTACTGCGACAATATCACAACATAAAAAACACACGCTGTAGAGAGCAACTTTTGCCGGTTCTTGGTAACTGACTAATCATATACTTGCACATAACAGTAAAATAGCACGATTGTTTTATCACTTTTTTTTTTGCATATAGAGAAATCGGGCCGGTGTGGCTAAGAGTTGACTTTGTATTCTTCGGCTCAGCAACACAACTCCCCTGACAATAAAGTTCCTCGGCAGTTCTGAAATACATTCCTACGGTTCAACTGTGCCTCTAGGAATTCATAGCGTGTGACTGGGCACAGCTTCTCATAATGCACTCATCACTGCACGACAACTATGCTGCATTATCTAGAATCAAGGTGCCCGAAATGAATACCAAAACAAAAAATATTGCTTTGAACATATAAAAAGTTTATGTGGTGTTTTTTTCTGCGACACTGCTTGCTTGTTTTATTATTATTTTGACGCACGTATGTGTTCACAGTTAGAATTCATTCATAATTTAAGCCATGTTGTACGCAGTATTTCTTAAAATTCGCCATGGCTACGATGACAAAAGTGTACCTAAAAAACTATAGGTTCATGAAATACTACATATTATAAAACATGGACGCATCCAATAACGTTTTAATGAAACAACACCACTTTATTTTGTTTTATGTTAAAGGCGAAGCAAATATTAGCGACCTGAAGGACGTTTTAGCGTTTTGACGTACATACTTATCTACCTATCTACCAGACTAGGTCCGGTAGATCTCCATGTAGACTACAAATGCTATGCTAGAGTTCTACGACATGAATAACGATAAAATTTCGTCTAGGGCTTCGTCGAACCATTTCCTCCACGCACATGCTGTATAAACGCGTTTACCACGAGACGCCTTACCTGGGTATGCGCCATTTCTAATTGGTAGTTTACATTTACCCAATTACCGTTTAAACGAACATTTTTATGGGAAATAACTGTAATTTTGGCTGTAACATTGGTTAATTATTCTGATAAAAAGCCATAAGCATTACATATGCACGTCTATAACACAAACATCGATCCATGCTGACGTGAGTTGTGGTTTCATTGTTGACTTCTTTATATAACTAATGATCAGTCATTTTTATTTTATTTATTTTATTTACAGTAAACTGCGGTCACAAAGGACCATGCAGGTGGGAAAATATACAGTTTCAAATTTACACGCACAAACGGAGCCGTAAGGCACACAAGCTCACAGAAAAGGGAAACGAAGCAGTCTTACGGCATATCTAGAAGTATTACCAGCACAGCCTGTCAAGATAAAAAAATAATACAGTTCTAAGGAGAGTGGCGCATACAATAAGAAGTGTAAAAGTAAACAAAAAAGAACTCTTTCCGGAATACGTCGGGTGCGTAAATGCAGTATTTGCAAATTATGAAGTAACACTGCATCAATAAAACACGTAGTGAGGCATTCTAAAAAACATTACATCTGTTTTTCTATGATTAAGCAAGCTATATTCAAGTGTTGTGCGATCCCGGCAAAATAGGCTAACGAAAGTTACCAGTGATATTCACGGCGTCACGCAGGAAAGCACATTTCGTGGTAGATATTGGGGATGTGTACTCCGAGTGCTGACCTTATGTCAAACCATAAGTAACCATGTGCAGTTGCCAGTAGACGCCAGCGACGTGGTAGGCCCACGAAGTGCACTCAACTATTTCACTTGACATCAATCCACCTCGTAGTCCTCATGTGAAAGCGAAAAGAAATTTGGCATAGCCAGTTACCAGAAGGCTCCTTCGCATGAAACCACTTCTCAAAAGGTGTGGGATCTGCCGAATTTTCAGTTTTAGGCATGCTGCCTGGTGACTTACACGACTGCGAAATTACGCACTACTTCTTTTCATCATCAACACACGTATACCATGGTGGCGCAGTGGTTATGTCTGTCGGCTGCTGATCGGAAAATCGCGGGTTCAATCCTATTCGCGGTTCTCACATCTCATTGGAGGCTGAAGGGTAAAGGCTCGTGTACTGTGCAAGGTCACAGCACAATAAAAACATCATAGTAATCAGACAAATACTGGAGAACTCCTACTTATGTTCATGTGCAGCAACACCTGCTACTTAAATTTTCTCGGAGCATGCACTTGAAAAAAACTAAAAAATGTACTCTCACGCATTATTTCACCTAACGTTATACACCAGGCTTCTTGTTTACTAGAATGCACGAGTTACTTCAGATTGTTTCAATAAAATGAAGACCTTCACGACACAAGTGCACCTATAAAGTTGACAATGAAAAAAGTTTAGTTTTGTTTCGTACGAAATTACGCTCTTAATGAACGTGCTCTCGTTGCCACGAGACTCTTTATTTTCTACGTCCAACCTGAAGGTATCTGTCGCGCTAAGTTTTTTTTTTATGTTTTCGAGATATAATGAAAAAAAACGTGTTTGACGTTAACAGTATTCCAAAATAAACTATAGAAGCATTTATTTAGGCTGGAATTTGACCAGCAGGCTTACGCTGACAAGCGAAAGCATGCACTTCACAATATTAATAAGCACCGCTCTCTTTTCCAGGTGATCTACGGCGACTACTTCGATCATCTTCTACCATGGTACGAGAGCCGGATGGCTGATAATATCCACTTTGTCACATATGAACGGCTCAAGACGGACACCAGTAAAAAGGTGCTCAAGATTGCCGAGTTTCTTGGTGAAGAACACGCAAATGCGCTCCGCAATGACAAAGCGCTTCTTGAGAGTGTCCTGAACGCTTGTAGTTTGGAAAAAATGAAGGTATTGTTCAACGATAAGCCATCAGAAAGGTCGAAAAAGCTTTTCAAAGCTGCTCTAGAGAAACCCGAAGCTGTGGTGACGCCAAAACCTGGCGCGGAAGAAGAGGTCCAAATGCACGAAGGCTCGGCATTCGTGCGCAAGGGTATTGTAGGAGATTGGAGAAACTACTTCACCACTGAACAAATTGAGCGAACGAAAGAATGGATTGCGGGGAAGACGCAGGGAAGTGACGTGATAGATCTCTGGGCAAACTGCGATCTCCCATAGCGACGTGTGCCTGAGAACCCATGCTATTAGCCTGTAATATGTTTTTACTGAAATCATTGTGACATCCTCTTCTCATCATGAAATTGTTCAGGAACAAAACACCTGCATTTGGTTGTATGTCTACCTCAATAAAAGAAAAGTTGTCGATCGTATCGATAATGTCTGCGTCTGTACCTTCTAGTAAATTCTCCGATGACAGAAGTGTAATACACTTTATTGGGTTTGCCGCGAGTGGGGTCCGGGAGGCCTCAGGTCACAACTACGAGGCAACGTACTCGCGCGGCATTCTCGACCAGTCGGGTGGTCCAGAGCAGGTCGTTCAGCTCCGAGCTGATGGACCAGGTCGCGCAGCCTAATATTTCGCAATAAGCCTTTAATTGAGTATACGTCAAGTTTTTTGTAACATTGGCGATTTTCAGAATACGTGACCTTGAGACATCTCAGTGTGTGTTTTTTTTTTACCATTTCACTTTTCGTTATTTTTTGTGCATTCAGAAATTCAATATAACATCACCATCGGCGAAACATGGTTAGACGTAAGAAGTGCTGCTTAGAAAACTATGCTTATTTCATCGTCAAAAAATGGCGTATTTTTTTTTCTTTTTACAAATATCCAATAAGCTGAAATTATTACTTCAAGTGGTCAACATGATCTGCGCTAATGAAAGTGCGGTGGCACTGAGGCCAAAGAGTGCTTGGAAACCTGTGGTCTTAATGGGGCCTTGCAACACTATGTGTGCATGGTCAGAAAACGTTGTCGATCGGTATATTAGAGCGCAGCTCACGTTTCTCAATTTGGAATAAAATATCAAACTCAGCGAAAACTCGCTTGCTCTTCTATTGTGAAATGATGTCGAATACCCAATATAATTGTGTAAAAGCCAATGTATCATTGATTGGCTGATTTGAGCATGGCGCGCTCATTTGGTGCAGTTGTTGCCGTGGGAGGCCGTTACTTGTCCACCCGTGCGTGCGTGATCGCACTGAAAAGCCGCGTATTCGAAAGAAACAAGAGAAAAAGCGCTCAAGGTCACTAGGCGTGCGTGACATTCTTATTTGCTTGTGGCATACGTCTTTGCTTAGTTTCCAGTACATTTGTCGGATCGAAGGAAGAGATAATGCAATAGCAGCGTATGACAAATCTTTGTAACTCCGCTCGTACGGAACGCATTGAAAAATTTTTTCCGGCGGTGAATTCATGATTAGATGAGCTTTTTTAGTGAATCCACAGTAAATGGCTGCCTAAAAAACTGTGGCAGGACCCTTTTAAGCTCTATAGAACCTTTATTTTAGAAAATTCCAAACTCTATAAGTGTTAGCAATCTCTATTGTCCTAAGCTGTGTTTGGTTATTTTTCGACTGGGAAGCAGCCACTGATATGCTGTAGAATATGACTGGGTTGCGTGTAGCGAGTATGTTTGAATTTTGTGGGAGTATAAAGAGGAGGCCTTTTCATGCTCACATAAAACCCTGGTGAGAGGAGATGTTATTGTGAAAAAAAATTGCCGCATTTTACAGCCTACAAAGAAGCAAGACTCCGCATCTCCGTGAATAGTGTTGTTCAATAAATGGACAGGCAAGAGCACATGTTTGAACCATAGGATCAGCACGTATCTATCAAAAAATACTTCGATTACTTGGGACTGTTGATCGAGAACTCATGTTTGAATGAAAATCTCTGTTTGCACTAAGCTCTTCAAAAGTACGGCTGGCGTGGTCTGAAATCAAAAGCACATCATCGACGTCTGCCGAGCGACGCCTGATAATGCCAGGAGAATCAGATGCTACGTCAGTGTTTATTCTTCGAATAGCGTAGCAGAAACCCCGCAGTCCTTTTTTCATGCCACAAACGTGCATACTTTTGATGTAAATTGGGCTTGGACTGTCCGCGTACTTTAGCGCCATTCAAAACAGCTCGCTTGCCTGAACGCTCATCCAACATGGCATTCGCCATGCCGGCACTACCCTGCAGCTGGCACTCGCGCATAGAGTCGCTGAGGACTCCAGGAAACGACAGACTGGCGCAAACTGAACTGGCGTCGTTTTCAAAGGTAACCCCGAAATATTTTTTTTTGTTTTATTGAGACTTCAGCACAGACGTTCACTTTTATTCTGTCTTGACATCAATAATTGCATTATGTTCCCACTGCACCGTACGGTTTGTGTGACAGAGCCCCCCACTGGGGGCGCAAAGCATGCCAAACATTCCCATTGATTACTCAATTACTAGAGTGTTCTGTGTATAATATTGATACTTTAGACATTCTCCAACATTCATGATTCGCTCAAACATAAAATTTTCTTGGCACTTACGGCTGATATTACTTCTTAGCATAACATCAGCAGACTTTATTGATTGAATAATTGATCGATCGATTGATTGATTGGTTGCCTTTCATACTGGCGCACTCTACCACAGGTGATCGGCCATGAAACGAGCGGTGCCTTACTACATAAAAAGCTGACTTGTGGCTTTGTTGGTGAGACATATCTGGTGCATTGCGCCAGTATAAAGGGCAAACGATCAATCGATGGATCGATCGACTGACTGATTGATTGTCCTTCATACTGGTGCAATTCACCACAGGGTATGGGCAATAAAATGAGGGGTGCCTTACTAAATAAAAGCTCACTTGCGGCTTTGTTGCTGTCATATATCTAATGCGTTTACCGCAGATTTATGGGTTCGGCACAACACGAAGGCAACACTCACAGGCGCTAACTTTTAACTAGTGATGTATTTGAATGCTGATCCACATACATTAAAAAGTGATCCTCTAACATGAGCAGCTAAAGGTACATCCAGGTAAACTATTTCAACGTTACTTAAAGACAGGCATGGACACTAATATGATACGCTGCTGGTTCAACGATTAATCGAATAATTTCGCCAGTGTACCCTACGCACAATGAAACACTCATCAAAAAACGCAGTGCATCCACATGTGCTAAAATATTTGGCTAACCAGCCATTACTACCTAATATCTGCCATCCGGGTTGAAATGATTTCTTTTTTAACAATACCTCCAGCGTGTGTCCCCTTCAGCTTGTCCCTTCTTGATAAATCCACGCTAAACTCTTCATGTATGCTTGACATACACGAACGGGGGACCAGAAAATACAGAAGGTTACGTTGTCAATATACTGTATGCTTTATCATGTCGAGTGCAGACGGCGAAAACGACTGAACGTTTTAACATTGACTGCCAAGAACTCGAGTCAATATTTGCACTGAACGACTGTTTTATCAAATATATCTCAGCGTCCTCGTGCGCAATAAAGAGCAGGTGCGTTCGTGTATTCTAGCTAATCGATGGCCAATGAGCGCGTAGGAGTTACAATACTTTCGTCAGTCGCACATGGAATATGTGTACTGATAATCACACTCATATATTCACTGGCTGGACTGTGCTGCCTACAACGGTGGTGCTCTTGACAAGCGAAGCTTCGCTTCTTGCTGCGCAGTCAGACAGCTGTGTTCGTCGAATAGAAATTGAGTGCTTCCTTAAGTGCTTGAATAATTGACGCTGTAAGCTTCCACAAAAACTCCAGGTGAGCCTGACAAACGCGAATATGTTTACCTTGGTGCATGTTTCCACGCATTGCACCTTACAATTTTCCCCTCTTCACTAAATTACACCAGAAGTTAGTTTTATGAAATAGCATAGGCTTCGTGGCCAATAGGTCAGCTTTGAGATAACTATTCTCTAGAAACAATCAAGAATGTATTGGGCAAGTCAACTGGCATTTAAGGTCTGTCATACAGCTGAGAAACATGTGCGGTGAAGAAATTTTTGTCAGAGGAAGCAAACAGTTTATTTGACAATATCCATTTTGTGTCTCCTCAAACCTTTTTGTGCATTTAAGTGGTGCTCAGCGATGATATTTGTGGTTTTGGAACTTTCTATACTGAATTCATGTGTTATCAACTGAATAAGTTTTAGCGGAACATGGCTATACGCTCGTGTTTTTCTTTTTCGTGAGTGGTTATACAAGCGATCATATATCGAAATACGCTTTTCATAACGTCAGTCTTGCACCTTAATATACGCACTCTTAATATTGTGTTTGAGACCCCTGTAACGCTTTGACGTGTCATGTTTTCTAAACAAAGTCTCATTAGACACGATAGCATTAAAGAGCTCATTTCTCAGAATGCATGTGTCGGAGTCGTTGGCACGAAATGAGAGTTGTTCTCAAGTTCATATTCAAAGTATGAGCAACTAAGGAAATAACATGCATGCTTGGCTGGAGCGAGAATTCGATGCAAGACTTTCGTGCGCAAAGCAGATGCTCTACCACGGATTCACGCCTGTGCCTAAAATTATTAGGGATAAGACACTATGCAGAAGTCATGTAGTGGCAAGGGTCTCCTTAACGCGTAATATATTTCGTAGCAGAAGTGTTGAACCATAAAGTCGTCAGAATCGGTGTATCGTGCAATGTTCAAAAACCCACCAGCTACAAAGTGCATGGTTCCAACCATCTTTATGAGAAACGGTATAAACGAGCTGCGCAGCTGCGCGGGTGAACCTTTTACCTTACGGAGGCGTATTACTCGTACAGCCAGGTCTACGTCTGTGAAGAGCCAGCGCTGCGAACAGACGGCTTTGTTCAGCGGGGTGGCTCCTTTCGGCACCTGCAGACTCTCACATGGCATGCCCAGGAGTATGGGCGTGCAAAGAGATAAAAAGTTCTGCGCAGACTGCCTGAAACCGAAATGTATATTTGTATACTCCTTTGTTCGACCACCCGTGTGCTTTGCCCGAGGCTATCGCTCTTCCATATGAATGTGTATATTGGAGCAGCGAGAAAGCGCTTATCCTTTGTTCTAGGAGAGCCGTGTGCGCATTATAATCTCCAACGCGTCACCCTTTGGCATCGAGATTCAGCCAGCACCATGAGGCTGAGTACATCTTGGTTAAACAAGAGCACTTCTCCATGTTGTGACTCATGGGTCGCGGGTCTGCATGTGTTCATGGGAAAGCCACGTTAGTACCCGCATATATCGCAAGGTGTCACCACCCCTCCCTCTGAGCCTTCTTGCGCTCTACAGTGGCGTGGGCGCTTCTGTATATTGCCAACTCGCAAGGGCAAGTCGTGAACCATCTGCGATAGGACTTGCAATATACATTCTAGGAAACTTTTAAATGGCCGGTGTTACGCGCCCAGACGTTCCCTTACTTGCCGAACGGTCTCCGTCAACCCCGGCTGCGGTGGCTGCATTTCCGATGGAGGCGGAAATGTTGTAGGCCCGGGTGCTCAGAATTAGGTGCACGGTAAAGAACCCCAGGTGGCCGAAATTTCCGGAGCCCTCCACTACGGCGTCTCTCATAATCATATGGTGGTTTTGGGATGTTAAACCCCACATATCAATCAATCGATCTCCGTCAACCAGGCCTGCCAAGCCACGCAGGCGATTGGTAATTAGATGCGAACGTGGGTTGATTTGGCTATCACGTTATCCTTTTGGAGGTGATGCTCGAGCCTCCTTAGCGTTGTTCTCGATGCTTTCTTCGCAAGCACAAAGCAATCGATATTCAAAAGTAGCCACTAATTGAAATCACAGCAACGGCGATGGTTTCTAGAGCTCCGCTTACTATGATTCGAGCCGAACGCCTCTTATACATGGCCGTGTTCTAGAGGGACACAAATATATGGCATATTTAGAGCATGATAAACGTTTGATCTCGCTCAAACAGAGGTTCCACGTTATTATCTAGCGCCGAAATATTTGACTTGAACGCAATGAATTGCGCATAAAAGGCGCTTGCTTTTAAATTTGTAGGTGTGGGTTTCGTATTTGGCCAGGACTTATCGACTTCCACGATTACATGTGGATAACACTTTAACCTCTCTTAGAGGCCGTAATAAGCCTTTGGGCCTATAACAGCGGAGAATGAATCTGTGTCGATTAGATCGCGGAGTTTGAAAATGCCCAGAATAAGACACCGCCGGTCTGAAGTGCTCACGCTGCCACTGATAACCAACTTTAAGCAGATATTCAGAATTCAATACTTAAAAAAACAATGATGTGTAGGCAAAAAAAGAACTGGGTAAAAAATCACAGCATATTCACGGAGAAAATGATAATGAGTGGACGAAGCTCGGGAGGTGCATTGGTAAACCGTGAATCCTTAGAAAATATTGCGTAGCCGATCATCATGTAAAGACGGCGAGCGCGCACTGCAGCCGTTTTTCGAGCCCTCCACACCACCGCCTCGTCTTCATCGCTCATACTCGAAGCACATAGTCTTCCAGCGAAAGAGGAAGCGTGCCAAGAGCAAAAAATTTTAACGCCAGAGTGAACGCGGTCTCATAACCCACTAGAGCACGCATCGGAGTGGAGCGAGCACCGCAGCACCATGTAGTGAGCAATCCGAGTACTAGAGTGCGAGGGCCACAGCGAAATCTAATGAGCGCTCTGAGTACTAGCGGTCTACCACCATAATAACGACTTGCCTACGCGTTAAGAATCTTCTTCCCAAAAAGTGAACCCATTTTCTGCCGTAGTTCGAACTTCTCAATAGCGTCCAGAAACGTACCTAGGTTGCCATTTTGCTACATAACACGAGCGTCCAGCGTGGGCTTTGCAATGGACAGAAACTGTAGATACTGCCTCGGCCACGTTTTTGTAGAGCGTGCGAGCAGCCGCTTTTTCCTCTGCGGGGCGACACGTTGAGGCCGTCTCGGACTCTGCCGGGTGTCAGGAGTAATCGTGGCCAAGTAGTCCACGCTTACTACGTCATAGCCCAAAACTGCCTTCAGGTGTCGCCCCACAGAGCAAAACCGGCCGCTCAGTTGCTCTACGCAGATGTCGCCGCAGCTGTACAATCAAGTTTCTCATGTCGCCGTTGCCGGTGCACTCGAGACCATGCTTAGGGCACGTCAGTGTCCGCGATTTAAGACGGATAACTCATGAATTGTTAATGAAAGCTAAACAAGACAAAGAGCAAAAGTTTTGCCCTAAAATGAACTTTCATGGCGAATATATCGTCAGACTTCTTGTAATATGTGAAATCTCACAAAACATGTTCATTAGAAAAGAAAATGTGGGCCTACGTGCAGGTGTAATGCCACAATGGGCCAGATGACACTGTAGGCAAAACATATCGCTACCACTTCATCATTTGATGTCATTTCAGTAGCTGTGAACATCTGCCACCGTACGCAAAGATGCATTATTAAAAAAAGCAATGACTATTTAGAGGCAAGGCTTGAGTGTTAGTTCAGCAGCGTACTAGCCTAAAACACATTTGAATTTGCACGACAATCTAAGACGTTGCATTTTACTAGTGTGACACTTGGTACGCTTAATGTTTATTTTATTCTCTGCCAGTGATTAGAGACACACCGGGAGTGATAGTGAAAATCTAGTCATGGGTCGGCGCCTTCGTTGCGAGTCAAGCCTTACAATCCCTATTATTTTAGGCACATTACCAGACAGGGTCATCAGTATTGCCATTAGGCTTAGGCTAGCTGTCACATACCTACAAAGAAAAGTCGTGCATACATGGAAGAGAAGAAGATGCAGATACAACAGCACTTTCGAGTGATTCTCAAAAGAGAGAAAAGAAGATAAAAGTGAGCTGCGTAGCTGCCTGCATCATAGTGCGACACCTTAACAGTGACTCACGAGGTAAGGGGGTAATGAGGGAATAAAAGGTATAGGTACCGAAAACACATAGGGATAGAGGTTAGGACACTTACATACAGAAGTAAAGAGAAGATAGAGAAAGATGGGACATGGTCGAAGAAGTCCAACTACGGGGCTCCACTCAGCGAGAGCTTCACGACATCAGGAGATGGCGGAGCCGTTAGGCCAGAGCTGCGCTGTCGTCGGAGATCGCAGGCGCGCAACAGGTCGCCACAGAATCCAGTGAGCGAGTCCCCAACAACGCTCCTGCTTGCCTGACTTCTTCGGCTCCATGTTGTACCCCCTGTGGGTGCTCTCGCCTTTAGCACTATGATTAATTTTGCAGCTTCCAATTCGGGAATGTACCTACAAACATTTTAATTTTTTAGTAGCACCACACCACATAGAATTAGCAACTTTATTGAACTAACCTAGTACTTGGTTTGAAAATCATGTCAGTTACTTTAGTTTGCCTAATATGGCATTATAATAATTTTCTTCCGAGGTGAAAGGAGTGCACAATGGATGAAGAGTCTTACCGGTTCGTCGAGGGAGTGTGGCTGCACAAGATATTTAAAGAGGAACAATATCGTTCGGCGATCAGCTACAAGCCACGCGACGGGGATGTCTTCATCGCTTCGTATCCAAAATGTGGCACCAACTGGACGCACTTCATCGTCTACAATATTCTTACGCGTGCGAAGCCGGTTATCCACTTGAACGAGTTCAGACGCATGTGCCCTTTCATCGACGCGAACGGCAGTGGAGTCGCCGAAGACCCCCTGAGAACTGGGCCTATTATGACGCATTCTCCGCTCCGTGTCCTTAAGCGAGCCAGTTGTGCGAAGTACATCTACATAACCAGGAACCCCTATGACTGTGCCACGTCCTACTACCACTTTCTCAAAGGGATCACCCCGAAAACAACTGACGTTTCCTTCGAAAGATTTTTATCTCTATTCTTAGCCGGAAAGGTACTGTGTTCTATTTTTACATGTTTATCTTTATTTTTACTACTAATGTAATGATTACGAGTGTTGATGTGGCAGCTTCGTTCTTTCTATGATTAACAACTTAAAGGTTACGAAAACTAACAGACAATAATACATAGTTCTTATAAAAGTTTTTAAACGAAAAGCCAGCCTTTAAATGTCCAATTGCAGAAGCTTGAGCTAGTTGGTCCGGGTTGATGATGACGAATTTCACAGTGCGATAAGATAATGGAAAAACAATCTTGCTTTTGCGCTTTAAAATCTTATACGATGTTCTCATGCTGTAAAGATTGAAAGCCATTGTAACTTTCTGCTTTTTTCCATGAATGGCTGAGAAGACATTTCGTCACAAAGCATTCTGACATGACATGGTGTGCCAATATCTCAGTATGACATGTGTATTGAGTCGTGCAATCTCATACCACAAATTAATTATGCACTTTCGTTTCAGTCATTAGAGGCATAAAGTTTCCTAAAATAATGAGAGGAGATTCTGGGGCTGTGATAGTTCAGCGACCATGGGAATGGTGGTAGTACACAAATTTGCCTAGTCTTCGTATTCGCGGGCGACGAATCGTACTTGCGGCTTTGTTTATTTCTGGTTTTAGTTTTGTTTTGAAGGAAAGAACGAGCCCTTTTGAATTTTCTGACCCGAGAATGACAGGCCTAAAATAATAAGGTGGCGAAGCACAACCTCTGAACATTTGCTGATTTTGTTTTATGAGAAAACAGCTCCAAGCCACAGGAACACAAACGTCGCCAGAAGCAGGCCAGAAGTACGAAGATAAGGCAATTACGTGTACTACCCATTATTCCCATGCTTGCTTATCCGCCGCGCGTTGCAGCTCCCATAGACACTAGCACCAGAGTTCCCTCTAGTGTATATTATGAAACTCCATGATTTAAGGGAGCAAATTGTGGTAGATGCTGCCGCGCAGTCTCACATTCAAGGGCTTGTAATGATATGCTATTCCTAGGTGGGTAATGTATATGCGAAGTAAACGCATCCATTGCTTTTAGTTTGGAAGAAAAGATGGTCACGAAACAGGAGCTATAAACACCCGACGAGAAACTACTAACAACTGAAATATTTAATTTTAAATGCACATTTATAGAACGCAACCTTGCTATTCCGCCCCCTCCCCCCCCCCATCACAATCAATAGCAGGCATTACATCATCTACTAGCACGTGTCGTTGTAGAAAACCTATCTGTTTTTACTTCAAACTCATCAAGTGATGTCTTACGCACCTCGAAGCTTCTATGCTGATGTAATAATCCTTAGCAATTATTCTCTGAGCCTTCGCTGAATGCTTGCAGACCACTGTCGTCCTTTTAAAAGCACGCCTACATTATCTCTTCTTACCATTTATGCAGTTCACGCTAAACGTGTGTTCTGTTCTGCCCAACATAGAGCATCCCGCGGCGATAGGGTTATTTTATACGTGATACCTTTTTCACAAGGTCACAAAAATGTTCGAGGTTTTCCATGAAGCACACCATACGATTTTGAGACAGGTACTCAGCAAGCTTACTGATTGCACAGCGAGGGTGGCCCACCTTTCTATCAGCTTGCGTTTTGAATAAATTATTTCAGTTTTTGTAGCACGTCGTCCTATGTTTATCGCGTTCTTCATGACCGTCTTGCTGCACACAATAGAAGAATTGAATCCGAACAAGCTCGCCAAGCATTCAATTAGGCAAAAACAAAGGTGTTAAAGGTCAAGGTCTGATGTTTGTTTTGCGTCCAGAACTTATTGTAGAAAAAAATATACGGGACCAAGTGACGGCTTCCCGTCTGCATTTGAATTAAAAAACGCAATTTCGCACACCCTGCTATATACACCTTGGAAAATTTTACGATTCAAGCCAGTCATATTTAAATCTCACCTGTCTTAACACCAAAAGTTGACTTTGTCAAAACAGAGCAAAGAAAGAACTCTTGGCATCTTGCAACCCAATCAGGTGGAAAACTAAAAATTCTGAGTAAGAATGTATTACCAGGAATTGATAGTGCCTTCTCAAGAACATAAAAGCAGTAAGTATGTTGGTAGTAGTACAGCCTAGACAATCTGAGGTGCCAACTTTGCTCATGCTGTGCACGCACACATCAAACTTGTGAGCCTCTGGAACTTTTTTCTCTACTTTTACAGCTCGTTTACGGTGACTACTTTGATCACTTGTTGCCGTGGTACCAATGCCGGGAGGACGAAAACGTCCTCTTTCTTACATACGAAGAAATGAAGGCGGACACCAAAGGACAGGTTTTGAAAATCGCCGATTTTCTAGGGCGCGAACAGCACGGTGCTATGCTTCGCCGGGACGAAACTGTCTTGAGCCAGATACTCGATGCTTGCAGTTTGGACAACATGAGGATCGTCTACAAGTATATGCCAATTGACAGGACAAAGAGAAGTCCTTTCTTAGAAGAAGCCTCATATGAGCAAGTGACGAACGCAACACAAGACGACGACGTAGAAATGCATGATAGCCCCGGCTTTATACGCAAAGGAATTGTCGGCGACTGGAGAAACCATTTTACGCAAGAACAAATGCGACGTACAAAGGAATGGATTGCCAAAAAGACCGAAGGAAGCGACGTTATGAGCCTGTGGAAGGACTGTGATATGCCATAGTTTGCGTATCTGACAATAAGCCTGGCTTGATCAAAGTATGTTTTATCTTTTTTTTTATTATTGAAATAGATAATCAACGAAGGCTTTTTTGTCACCGTTACTTGGCGACGGCTATCCCTTTTCCTCTTGATTGGTAAAAATAAAGAAATAAAAAAACAAGAGCATATATATACGTATATACAAACCTACATGGGTGAGAGAAAAAGTTCTCCTATGGGCAGAACAAATGCGTAGACGCCACGCTCACTTTTAACTTTTGTCCGCTCAGTATTCGTCACAAATCTTCGTTTCTTCGAAGAACTGTTGCAGAACCTTCATTGCTTTGCCGTTTGTTTTGGATGGTCATGGACCTAGTATTTTATTTAACGCAAATGGCCGCTCGGTATCTAAATTATTCAGTTCCTGTTCTAGTCGCCTTTGGTGTGCGTCATGTTTCGGACAGTCGAGCAAAAGGTGACAGATATTCTCGTCGTCGTGGCCGCATGCACATGCTGACGATGTTGCACGCTGAATACGAAGTAGGACGTGCTTTGTGTAAGCAGTTCCTAGTCGTAGGCGATGAATGAGTGTGTCGTTACGTCTTGGGAGGTTACGGTCTAATTGGTATTCAAGATTAGGATTAACATATTATAGAATCAATTTTTTTGTTTTGTTTGTGAACCAGGTAGACTGGAATAATTCGCGTCTTGTTGTTTTTAAAATTCTATTTGCATCATATTGAGATACCGGAATGAGGCACGTTTGCTTAGAATTATGAGCGGTTTTCACCAACTCATCCGCCATTTTATTTCCCTTAATTCCGCAGTGACAGGGAACCCACTGAAATGCCACTCGATGATTCGACTTCGCAGCTTCTGAGAGCTCTTTTAGTATAGCGTATACTATACGCACATCAATGTGTCTTGAAGTGGCACTTTCTACACATGCCAGTGCTGCCAGAGAGTCTGTAATTACCACCCATTTTCTTGGTGTCGTTGACGGTTCAAGAAAGCTTATGGCTAGCGAAATCGCTATACGAGCTCCGACGTTGTTGAAGAAGAGAGGTGGCCCAACTGACATGCTTATTGTTTGTGCAATTCCGGAATTATATATGCTGATGTCGCTGTTTCTTTGGTGAGGAAGCCATCAGTGTACACGTGAGTGTATCCTTGGTACCTGTCAAACAGATGATGTGATGCCAACTGCTGTGCGGCAATGATTGGCACTTCATGTTTGCGGCGAAGTCCTTTTATTGGCGTTTCAATAATTGGCAGCTCAAGCAGCCATGGCAGGTAGTTTTGGTCCAGTAGCCAATATGTCGACACAGGAAGCCGGGAAATGTACTGTTGGTACACGTGATGTATTTGCGCTCCGGCATGGTTCGCGATGTTGGATATGAGCGGATGTGAAGGGTGTTGCGTGACTAGTCGAAAGAGATGCCGACCTGTCTCCACATTTCTAATTACTATAAAGTTGGGCTCTCTTGTCTCTGCCAGTGTCAAAGAACTTGATCTTGCCTGTGTAACCCGCAGACATATGCGTGAGCTTCGTGCTTATAACAGCTGAAGCCGGTGTAGAGACGTCTGAGAGATATTGTGGAGAACTGGCGCAGAGTAGGCAATTTTCTATCGGATTAATGTGCAATGGACGTGGAGTAGAGACGCTAATGTACCGCCCCATATGGTTCCCGCAATGCGACACACAACATTTATGGTCCAGTTCACTTGATGTTGTAGATCAGAAATATGCTGACCCCACCTGAGTTGGCTATCTAAGGTAACGCCAAGTAAGCGATGGTTTCGTGCGATTTTGATTCTCTGGCCATCCACAAAAAAGCTTCAAGTTTTCACTGTCTTTATCGTGAATGACAGAACTACTGATTCGCGTGAAAAATATGCATGCCTGACTCTTTGAGGTAATCAATTATTACATTTAGTCCTTGTTCAGGCCAATTTTTATTAGTTTTTTAACACTAAATTGTCGTATGACAGGGTCTCCCATGGCTTCGCTGACGCATCTTTGTCAGAGATAAGACACTGTAAAATGTATACTATCAAATTGCAAACACAAAAATACTAGTTAGAAAAGGTTCGAAGATGCGCGTCAAACCAGGTACTTTTCACCGTGCACCATGTTACGCAGACCACTAAGCCACGGACTGTACGTTGTCAGGCCTGCCAATGGCAAGCAATTTAATATACACCTTTTGCCGGTCCTCAGAGCTCCGAAACATGAACCTAATTTTGTCACCAGTGGCCAGATAGCGCCAAAGGCTCACGTTGAGCGAGTTCGAGAGGTCATCACCTGGCGTTTCTTATCACCCACTTATCGGACTCATGATTGGGTAGTGCACGATGGTCACTTCTCTCGACGCCACGCCTGCGTTTACAATATAGAAGCATGCTGCTCACATGCGATGAAGTAAGAATTGTGACAGTTGTTAGCGCTCGTCTTCTGTGGACTTGTTCGTTCGTTTCGTGCGTTTTCTGTTTGAGCAGTGCGCTTTAAATGTCGAGCTGACAAAGTTTGTTAGCTCCTTGCGGTGTGCGGTTCTTTCGTGCGTACTTTCTGCGTGAGGTATGCGATGTAAGTTTGTAGGTGCCTTTCGTTCTTTCCTTGAGATTGCAATTAGTTTCTGTAGCATTGATGCCGTCACCATTGTGGCAACACAATGCACAATAAACAAACAACTACCTCTGCGAAAGTTCGTTTCTCTTCCGTGCTTTACTGATTCCAAAAGGAGTGATCAGCCACGTTTTCTTTTTTCTTGAGTGTATTCATATCTTTAAACTAATACTTTCGAGCGAGTGTTTGCACTCTCATTCTCTAGAAAATTTTTTTTTGTCCTCAAACTATCGGAAACTACCAATCGCTATCAGAATTTATTGCACAGATACAAAAAACTGGGCGCGCATAACAGTTTATACGCATGCAGGCGCACCGGTCCAGATCTGCTGTTCATTAGTTAAAGCAACACCTTTCTCAATGTTCCTTTCTCAGTAGTATAGCCAATTTTTAAGTATGCTTTGAGTGCTTGCTATTCCTGTCACAACTGTTCCATTTATGTTTTCCCTCACGATACCAATTTTAACATAAGTTCCTTTCTTCAATCATGTATTTTATTTCTATCGTCTTTCGGCATGGTTTCAGCTCTGTATAATGGCTATAACTTACTTTGTATCTTGTGATTATTGCATACATTGTGTATTGATAACATAATTAACGTTTAACTTCTGTACCGCTCAATGGTTATATGATCATCATGTCCTGTTATTATGATTGCATGTTTTTACGTCTACATCCTTTTTTGTGTATGTGAAAAATTACTGTATTGCCCAACTGCCACGCTCTCGAAGGAGAGTAGCAGTATTGTAAAATAAAAAAAATAAATAAATAAAACCTACATAATTTTGTTCATTTCCAATCCACCAACTGCCCCTGCCCCAGAAAAAAAAGAAGAAAAATATGCAGCTAGATTATTTCGTCATCGTTATTTTCCCTCTAAAAATCGTCTCCTATTATACCGTATGCTATATTTTACTGCAATAGGAGCCGCATGATGTAACCTTGAATAAGGCAGAGCATGAAGGATGGATCAGTTCAGATGACGGGTGAATAATAGTGGGCGATGAAGGAAGAATTATTTTTGTTCATCCTATTCTGTCAACGTTGTAGTTACAGAGTATTCATATGTAATAAAAAATGTGGATAATCCCCTTATATAGGCACCGGTATAGAGCCAAAGCGAAACATGTCTACAGAAGTAGTTCAGCGTCTATTGCGCATTGTTTCAGGAACAGCAACAAAGTGCAAATCACGTTAGATACTGCAAGAAGCTCGAAACATACAGCACACACCTCAAGCAGAAAGCATGCACGAAATTAGCATACACATGACGAGCGCTGACCAGCTAGTGCCACAGCGCGACAGAGAGACGCACAAAACGAGCGAACCAGCATAACCAGGAGAAACAAGAACAACTGTCACGATTCGTCATGCATTGTGTGTGAGCTAACAGCACACTGCTTCCCTCTTCCGTATCACTAGCCTTATAAGCCAGCGCGCAGAGGACACGACACTCCGTAGAGGAGGTGCTTCGTGGTAACGACGACCTTTAGAACGCGCCAAACACGAGCACGTCGGGCCATTTAACCGCTGATAACAAAAAACGCGCTAAAAATTCGAAGATCTGAGGAATGCCAAATGGTGTGTGGTGTATATAAATGGTCTGTCCTTATCATTTTAGACAACGTATGTTTCGTGGATAGTGGCTAGCACAGCGTGCTGCAAAGCGGGAGATTGCTGTTTCGATTTCGCTTGACAATAGCTTGCCTTTTTTTTTTTGCAGTCTCTTAGTATATTTTTCAGCGTCACTTCCGTGACGAAAGTACGTAAGGGCAACCGTGATGCACGCCAGCATAAAATGCTTTCGTGTAAAAAGAAGTAGGCCTAATTACGCTGCAGGTCCCTATTCTGTTAATGTCCTAATTAACACTTTGTGCAAACAATAATAGAATACTAGTCTAGCAGGTCACCAAAACTTTTCTGCACAGTCAGAGAAATCTCAAAGACGCCCTAGTGCCACGGACTAAAGTAGCCTTTTGCGCAAGACAACATTTCGTGCGACCTAAACAACGAATCTTTATGTTTTACTAAATGTTGGCTGTTTCCTGGACGTTTGCATGCTACGCACTTGAATTTTATATGCAAAAGCAAATCGTTATACTGTTGAATTCCTATTGAAGAGAAATTCATAAATAAATATGTCATAATTCTTTTTCAGCATTTGCTGGTGCCTTGTTAAACTAAATGATATTGTGACATGAGAAGATCACGTGCGTACAGTGTATGATCCTTAGTACTCAATTTTTCAGTTGTATAACTGTTGAGAAAGACAATAAACACATTTTTCTGCTCTTTTCATGAGCACTGAACAGCAGATTTGGTGCCTATTCTTATCATTTACGAATTGGGACTGCTGTGCTTGACGTCGGACATACGACCAGGCGCACCCATTTCGAATGCTACAGCTGAGATACTACAGCTGAGATACAGATGTGATAGCAGGTAACGCTTTTTTTTCGTTCATTGCGCTACGAATTCCTTTTTATAATCTTTTAAAAGACAATATTTCCCGAAAAACGTGGCTGGCTGCAGTGATTTTTCACACAAGTGCGTTATCTTTGCAATGAGATTACTTCTGCTAGTTTACAGAAGAGAGCACCATTTTGTTAGAAGAAAGATAAGTTCTCATAAAACTTCAGCCGTATGAGCAAAGATCACTGAATGATTAGCTTACCTTGTATACTTCTCCTAAGATCTGGAACACTTCATATTTTTGAAAATTTCCGTTTGCGAATTCGCCGAGGAGGTGGAGGAAGAAACAGAGCTTCAACCTTCCGAAACGTGAAGGTAGGAGTGACTAGCAAAGCAATTCACGGCAAGTTGTAATTATGAACGTCTATATGAAGATCATGAATTCATGAACATGAACTCTGCACGTACAATAAGAATGTGCGTGAACAACCAGAACAACAAAATCGCTAAATAATTGAGTAAAAATTGTACAAGTAGTTACTGTAACAAAATTAAGTCCTTGAATTACTAAAGGTATTTCTGATCTTCGCGACAGAATTTGGCAGATAAATAGCGTCTGCTACATCTCCCTCAGTGACTCGAAACTTCACGGTAACACAGCTAGCTGAGCCAATGTGATGCAGAGGTGGCATTGCCAATGCGTGAACTACATACACATATTTACCATCTTCTCGGCATAAGTTTACAAGGTAGTAGCCCGGAAAGCTTGTAATTTTCGCCAATACTAATCAGGGAGGCTGTCTTAGCGTTTTTATACACGCAACTACCAAGCCATCTGTGTTGTCAGATCTTTCGGTGATGCAACTGTAAAGTCTGCCGTAATTGTGACAGTATTATTTTAAAAAATTAGGCAAAACATGACGTTATCGACTACGTTGAAATGGAAGTTACGAACTACGTAAGAAGCGAATGAAAGAGCACACAATAATATCTATAAAACGTGATTTGTTCTTCTCAATTTTAAGGCTACTAACCAGTATGAGTTGTATATTACCAATCTAGCGGCATTAGAAATTCTCATTTATGCTGCTGCTGGAGTAGAAATCGACTACAATGAAGTCACGCAATTATAGATGGGCAAAGTGACTCGCATCAGTGAGCGGCTCCAAACTACTCAGCTCAATAAAGTGAACCGGCTCAGTTCAGTGGCTCACCCGTTTATCAGTGTTCGCCTATTTCTTGTACCTCCCATAAAACACCTTATTTATGACGTCAGCGTTGGCAGCGCCTAAGGGCGCTTCATATTCGACCTTGGCAAGGGAGATTCAGAGTTACAAATTTTATCATTGGCGGCACACACGGAGTGCGTCGTCAAGGCAAAACTCATATACCAGCCACACCTCAACCTCTAGCTCCTTCAATCGGGAGCTGTTTATTTCAATTTTTTTTCTTCGTTTCTTCTCGCCTATGTGGCGAGAAAAAACGAAGAAAAAAAATGCGTTCAATATCATGCGTTGTCAAGTGTTGCGTTCAATATCATGCGTTCATTTTCTCTGCGCTTTTCATATTTCTGGTCGTATAAAAATGCACGTTTTGGTAAATGTTGGTAATATAGTGAATTCCGTAATTTTTGAGATAAATTTGGTGTTATTTTAGACATATTAATATATTTAGAATAATATTCAATATAAGTACTTTAACTGTTTGCATTGTTTTTGTTTGCAGTGAATGTTCATGTTTGCTTGTTGTCAGAATAATGTAATAGAAGACCAAATTTGCGCCATATTGTGGGCATATATCAAATGCTCTTCTGCAATTTTGTCAGTACAAATTTCTTTTTATCTTTTTATTAGGTGACCAAGTGTTGTGTTCTTTTTTCGTGCCACTGTTCTGTAGGTTTTTAACTTTGCCAGCAATATTTGTGTTCAGTGAGATTGATTGATGGATTGATTGATTGATTGATTGATTGATATGTGGGGTGTAACGTTCCAAAACCACCATATGATTATGAGAAACACTGTAGTGGAGGACTCCGGAAATTTCAACTACCTGGTGTTCTTCAACGTGCATGCAAATCTGAGCACATGGGCCTGCAGCAATTTCGCCTCTATCGAAAATGGAGCTGCCGCAGCCGAGATTCGCTCCCGCGACCAGCGGGTCAGCATCTGTGTGCCTTAACTCCTAGACCATGGCACCGGACGTGTTCAGTGAGATTGAACTTGTGTATGTTCTTTAAATTAAAGTTGAGGTTTGAGCCAGTTGGTAATGCATACTTCAAAAAACAAAGCTCAATGAGCAGGACAACAAAATAATCGGCACACAGGACGAAACACTTCATTCAGTGTGCCTCTATTTTGTTGTGCAGTTTACTACGCATCATTTCTTTAGATCCTCTTAATTCGCTAATCGCTTACGCCTGTGTCGCATCACAATTGATGAAGACGTTGATTTTCGGAAACGAAGCCAATGAAACGTGGCCAATGACAGTTTGTGTGGCGAGTGCAATCAATGGTTTTGTTTTGTGACACATGATATGTATGTACAGAATGCATGATTGCAAAATTAGTGAATTGAAACGCGCGAAGGACTGTACAGTACGCGCGAGCACGCTCTTAAAAAGAGAGAGATAAAGCACGCCACATCCCACGCTCATGATGCGCTGGCGGCCGTTACGCTAGCTTCACATGTACCAAACTCGGTATTACGTGACGCGAACGAATGACATAGGCAAATGACACACCCGTACCTGATAATCATGACATGTGTGTCATGTAACAACATTAGTACATGCCACACTCATGATGCACTCGCAGCAGTTTTGCTCGCTTCACATATGCCAAATTTGGTATTACGTGACGTCAATGGATGACGAAGGTATGTGACTGGTGCAAACATGATAATCATGACATGCGTGTCATGTGCGAACATGACTACATGCCACAGTGAAGGCGCCAATACGTTTAGACGTGACGCTGTGCGCGTGCTCGCCGGCATTCATTTCGACGCGTCACGCCGGCGTGTCCCGCCAGGCACCGTCCTTCCATATACTCGCAGACGCGCACCGCGCTGCGTTGCTTCAACGTAGGCACGTTTGAGCGCGTCCGGCGTCCCTCAGTCAAAAAAGAGGAAGACGCAGTGTTGTCTGGGTAACGCATCTGCGTGAAATGCAGCATGTCGCATTTCATGCCGGTTGCCGTCGAGCCGCGCCGACGGATGCTGGTTGCGCCTGGCGTCAGACTATAGAGCGCGTGCGTTTTGCTAACGTAGCCTCGATGTGCCTAGCCTGCGCGCACGTCAACGCTGCATTGGAGTATATTGGGCTCTTCATGATGCGCTCGCAGCCGTTTCGATAGCTCCACATACACCAAACTTGGTGTTATGTGACGCCAATGGATGATGAAATATGTCACTGGTGCAAACATTATCCTGACACTCGTGTCATGTAAGAACATGACAACATACCACGCTCACAGCGAGCTGTTTCACTAGCTCCACGTTTACTAAGTTTGGTATCACGTGACGTGAGTAGATCATGAAGGAAACGACACATGCAAATATGATAATCATGTCACGAAAGTCATGTGCGGCATCTTTCACCTCCACCTCGTAACATCGTGCTGATTTTAAAGTTACATATCAACCGTTCTCATTCGTGCTTCGCATGTGATCGATTCCCACTGTAAGTGGGAATTGCCATTGTTTTATTTATGCTATACTTTAGTAAGAAAATCATCTGGATATGACAAAGCACACGTAAATAAAAAAATAGGCGTGAACCACTATTTTTTTAATTGTAGCCCACTTGAGTAATACAGTGACTAAGTTGCTAGTTTGGTTACTAACCAAATAGAACGGAATAACCAATCAAGTCAGCAGTACTCGATAACCAGGCAGTAAAATTTGCTAACCTGCAATTTACTACGTTCACTTCCTAAGAAGATAGTGGGTTTTGTGACATGAGAATTGTTAGTTTTAGTTAGTGAATATTGCTACCTCCATTTGAGGAGTGTGTGCTTCAAACTTAGACGCCGGAATGACTCGATTCAACATTCACACGTTCGAGACCTAGTATACATGTATGTAATCTTTTATTGGGCTGTTGTACTCTTTTATTGGGCTGTTGTAATCTTTTATTGGGCTGTTGTAGCGAGTCGTGACTCCATACGCGCTCGTCTCCCGCAAAGTGGTTCGTGAACCATAAAGCACGTCAGGTTCACCTGCACGTCTGTGCAATAAGGGAGACTGCACACTTTTATTGCGATAGCATTATAAAGCTAATGTCGCCGAAAACTCGCCCCCGGCATCGGCCCCGTTCGTTGTGAGCGAGAAGCCGTGTGTGCGTCTGTGACCGAAAAATGAAGTTATCGAGATAGCCGCGGGAGGCCACTACTTGTCCAAGCGTGCGCATGCGATCACACTGAAAAAGCTGCGCATTCGAATAAAAAAGGGCTCAAGGTCACGAGGCGTGGTAGTTTCTTTGCCCTGCCACCCCTCCCTGTTTACCTTGCAGCGCTTTCGTCGGGATGAGAGAACAGATAATACATGCAGCATGCGACAAACCTTTGCATGGATGCATGGAAAAACTTTATTTCGTAAGAAAGCAACTGAGTATGATTCCGTGTTAGATGGCCATCAACCCAAGGTTGGCGGCGACCTGTGTGGCCCACTCCACGACCCTTAACTGGACGACTGGGTCTGAGCTGGTCAACACGGCCTCCCAGTGCTCAAGAGAGGGATCACGCATAATATCCACTGGCGGCGGCACTATGCTACATTCCCAAAGTATGTGATCATATGTTGCCCCAGCCTGACACCATTTGCATTGCGGCTTAATGTCCTCCGGGTACATTTTGTTCAACACGTAAGGCTTGGGAAAAGATCGCGTCTGCAGTTTTCTCCAGACGCATTCCTGCGCCTTAGTCAACTGCTTGTGCGGGGGCGGATAAAACCTCCGCTCTAGTTTATAATGATTCGTTATGTCATGAAAGGACACCAGCCCATCTCCCGCGCACCTCCCCGGAACTGGCGGCTCACCTACCCGGCTGACGAAACCTCGAGCATTCAGGTGAGCAGCCTCGTTCCCAGGGTTCCCAGAGTGTGCTGGTACCCAGACAATTTCTATTTCTCTCATTTCTCGTCCCGTGGCCCCATGCAGAAATCGTGCAGCGGTCACCGATATTCTGCCCCTCGCCAGATTTCGGATGGCTGTCTTTGAATCACTGAAAATCAAATCTTGCTGTGAATTAGTTATAGCTAGCGCTATTGCCGCTTCCTCTGCAGTTTCCAAGGAGCGGGTTTTGACCGATCCAGAGGTGACCAAGCGCCCCCGCCTGTCCACCACCACAATCACAAAAGCGTCTTTGTCCTTATATTCCGAAACATCTGTATAGACTGCCGCTTTGTACTCGCCGCACTCAACGTGTAAAGCTCTGGCTCTTGCCTGCCTGCGCTGCGTATGGTGAATCGGATGCATATTTTTGGGCAAAGGTTTTATGTACAGGGCCTTATGTAACTCTCGCCACACCTGAATTTTAGTGTCCCCAGTTGGAGCCTCTGCTCCAATGCCAATCCTTTCCAATATAATCCTGCCCGCTTTGGTTGTCGAAAGCCTAGCGTGTTGCATCACCAGATGCGCCTCCCCTAATTCATCCAGGGTGTTGTGTACCCCTAGTTTTAACAGCCTTTCTGTAGGCGCGTTGTTAGGCAACCCAAGCGCTGCCTTGTAAGCTTGCTGGATCATAGCCTCGACCTTACCTTTTTCTGCGGCATCCAACTTATTATAAGGTGTCGCGTAAGTAATCCTGCTGAGCACAAACGCCTGTACCAGCTTACAGAGTTCTTTTTCTTTAACCCCGCTCTTACGGTTAGCGATTCTTCTGATTAGCCTGACAGTAGCATTGACCGTGGTCTTAAGTTTTTCAAGGGCCACCCTATTCTTCCTGTTAGTTTGCAGATATAGGCCGAGAATTCTAATCGTTTGAGCTTCAGCTACCGACCTACCCCCTACCTTTACCTTTAACGGCGGTGGCGGAACATAGTGTCTTGCATGTAGCCCTCTGGGTTTGTCCCGAACCACAAAGAGCTCGGACTTTGGCTGAGAACACGAAATTCCCGCCTCCCCTGCCAACTCTTCGGCAATATTAACTGCTTGTTGCAATGTTTCTTCCAGATGCGCGTCACTACCCCTGGTTACCCATAGAGTAATATCATCTGAATAAAATGTGTGTTTGAGTCTCGGTATCTCCTCCAGCCTCGGCGGTATTTTAATTAAGGCGATGTTAAACAGGAACGCTGACAAAACAACCCTGCGGCGTCCCTTTGCCTCCCAACGCGAATGAGTCCGATTTGATATCTCCTATTGAAATTTCTGCGGTTCGGCCCTCCAAGAATGATCTGATGTAGCGAAATGTCCTGACCCCTGGGCCAATTCCCGATAGGTTATTCAATATTGCCTCATGCGAAACATTGTCGAAAGCTTTATTCAGGTCAAGCCCCAATACAGCTTTGGTGCCCGTACCATGCCCGGGATCGACTACATCATGTTTTAACTGTATCATGACATCCTGTGTGGACAAATTGACCCTGAAACCTATCATAGTTGGGGGAAAGATGGCCTTGTCCTCTGCATAATTCTGAAGCCTGTTGAGAACCACGTGCTCCATCAATTTGCCCACGCATGATGTCAGTGATATGGGGCGCAGGTTTTCCAAGCAGAGTTTCTTCCCGAGCTTCGGAATAAATATAATCCTAGCATGCTTCCATTGTGTTGGGATCTCCCCGGCCACCCAATACTCATTCATCAAGTCAGTGATCGCCCCGACCGATTTGAAATCTAGGTTTCTCAGCATTTTATTAGTAACTCCATCCGGACCTGCGGCAGACGTAGTACGCAGCTGCCCCATGGCAAACTCCACCTCCGCAATTGTGAACTCTTCATCTAGATCTGAGTTTTCCACCCCCGAGTAGTGTGGTAAGCAACCGTCTACACCATCAGGGTTCTACCGATTCCGGAGTTCCTGTATAAACTCTCCAATTGTGCCCTCATATAGATGCATTAACAGAGTCATTTGTCCCCGTTGCACCGATTTAGTTGCTGCCGGATCCAAAAGATGCCTTAACAGCTGCCATGTCTTTTTGCATCCCAAACTGTGCATTCATGCGATCCCAAATCTGGCCCCACTGCTTGGCTTGCAACTCAATTGTATAATTTTCTATTTTACGTTCTAACTCGGCAGTCCTTCTGCGAAGGACGCCATTATGTTTTTGCTTCTTCCACCTTCTCAAGAGACTCGCGTGCGCTTCCCACATATGTAATAGTCTCGAGTCAGCGGTAAACTTCTCCTGCTCGACTGGCACTTCTACCGTGGTATTATTAGATGCGGAGCATCTAATACTCGAGGCTTGTAGTGCGGCGCCGTCCGCAAGCTTCCTCCTCCTTCTTCCACCATCTGTGCATCCCTTCCTCCTCTACACACCGCGTGCGCTTCTCCTCTTCACGAACATTCGCTAGCTGTATAATGTAGCGCGCATGCGCCGTCACGCTTCGAGAACATCGGCAGCTGACGCGCGCGCATGCGCCGTCGCGCTTCGAGAACATCGGCAGCTGACGCGCGTGCATGCGCCGTTGCGCTTCTCCCCCTTCTCGAACATTCGACAGCTGACAGCGCATGCGCCGTCGCGCTGTATATATACTCAAGGTCGGCGCTCGCTCGCTCAGTTGCCGCTCGTCGGTTGGTTTGTACGGCGCGTCGACGTCCAAGGTCGCGGTGAAATGAATTCCAACGAATCCACAAACACAATGATCGATGTCCCTTCGACCAGCGCCGCCCTTTCGCATACGTGTGTACGTGTTCACTCATTTAACACCCCCTCCTACAACCACGTTAACCAATTTAGCCATCGACCCAAGTAAGTCACAATTTAACACCCCATTTCACAACCACGTTAACCAATTTAGCCATCAACCCAAGTAAGTCGCACTTTAACACCCCGTTAACCAATCATATGCTCCGCATCCTCCTCAGTGTTCCCCCGAGGGAAGCTGCGGGCAATTTTTTTTACATCCTCCTTGAGCGCCTGTACCCATGCATCCAGGTAATTAATTTTCCCGTTTACAGTGTCTGCTCTGTTTTTCCTAAATCTGCCCCAATCTGTAATTTTATGCCCCCTCACTTTGTCTTTGTGCTTCGCAGCGCTAAACGTTGTGGAAAGGATATAGTGATCACTTCCTAGGGCTTGTCCCGTGTTAATCCACTTTGCATTACTGATGCCTCTAAAAACGTAAGGTCTGGGGAGGTATCCATGCTTATGCTGTTGCCTATCCTCGTATAATCTTGTGGATTGTTTAACAGCGTCCATCGCAGATCCCGGGCAACTTGCCAAAGCCGATTGCCCTTTGGGCTGGCTCGAATATAACCCCACTACGGGTGAGGCGCATTGAAATCTCCTACCCCTATAAGCGGAGCGTGAGCTGCTAACAGTTGAGTTTGAATTAGGAGTTGTGGCAAGCCCAATCCTTTATCTTTCGGAGAACTATACACATTAAGTAAAAACAGACTCTTTGGCAAGCCCAATCCTTTATCTTTCGGAGAACTATACACATTAAGTAAAAACAGACTCTTCTCATACTTTCGTTTAGGCAAAATCTCAAGCAAGACATAGTCTTCCCTGCTGCTATCTACGGAATGCTGAATGGCAGTGATGTTGCGATGGACAAGCACGGCTGTGAAGACGCGTGATACGCCCCTTGAATCAATTCCTGGCGCTGTAAATGCCTTAAATCCAGGTAATTTTACGGAACCACTAGCCTCCTGTAAGGCTATTATGTCGGGTTTACTGTCCAGATTTTGTACGTGCAACTCAGGTTACCCCGCTTTTGACGAAAGCCCCTGCAGTTCCACTGCCAAACCTCAATTTGCTGGCGAGGCGCCATGATGAGGCACCAGGTTGACTAATGGCACTTGGCCACCCACGGGAGGCAGTCCTGCCTCCAATAGAGTATGAAGCTGCTGAAACATTCCCATGACCTGGGTTTGGGAATCCCTAAATTCAGTGGAGAGCATGCCGAGACGCTCCTCTATTGTGTCTGATCTGGCTTCGATCTTTTCTACTCGAGCCTCCAACCTATTCTGTCTTTTCCCTTGTTTGCCTACTTTATCCGCAAGTGTTGTTACATCCGACTTAAGACTAATGACCTTAAAAACAGGCTGTGGCATGTCTACCGGTAACGTTTCGGCTAATCGTTTTGCGTTAGCTACCTCATCCCCCGGCACTGGTCTCTTCACTGTCCCCCGATTCTCCACTTCCATAGCTGCACTCTCCTGTACGCGAGCAGATGCCTCTTGCGTCGCTTTCTGTAGGCCTTGCACTGCTGGTGCCTGTGTCCCCTACCATTGGTCGTTTCTAAGTGCGCGTTCCATCTCTGCAATTCAGTTTTCCATTTTTTTAATCAAGTCTCCCTGTCGCTGAACCAGCGCTGCTAACTCCCTCTCTCGAGCGGTTTAGTTCTGGGAGGCCGTGCTTGACAAGCTCACCTTTTTGTTGGTGTCGCGTGCGCAGCTGTTGGTACTGGATGCTCGTCCACCATCTTGGCTGCTCCCGCCCCCTGGCAATGGCGGGAAGGAACTCGACCGGTCCCTGCTTTTGCTTCCGCCTTCTTTACTCCTCGGTGCCCGCTCCATGGCCCTCCAGGACCACTTATCGTTGCCAGCTTCGCTCTCTCTTTCGATGCTCTGCTGCCGGCCTGTCGGTGGCTTGCGAGCCAGGCGAAACTTGCAGTTCCGGCTCCGTGTGATGCGCACCATGGCACACGATGCAGTCCGGCGTGCACGTAGGTGGCCCTCCTTCTGGCGGGGCAGGATGGTCCTTCCCGCAACAGTGACATAGGTTGCTCTTCGGACGATAGCAAACGTCCGCTCGATGTCCAACTCGTCTGCAGTTGTAGCAGGTCTCGACTAAATTTCTGTACGGGATCACAGCTAAACAGACAGTTCCAGTAAGTAATCTGCCGGGGTATGCGTTTTCCCCCGAACGTAATCTGAATCGCCTTTGACTTTCCCAGAGGTCTCGCATCCAGAATGTCTATGCCTTCATTCTTTTTCAGGAATCCCGCCCGAACTTCTTTCACTGGGCATCCATCATAAGAATTGTAAATCACTCCCCGCACGGAGTTCTCCAACGGCGCCACGAACGCCGAAACCGGCAGGTCACGATCACCCAGCTTGAGCGTCTTCACTGTCGCTTATGCCCCACTGCGATTTATGCACGGTGTGCTCAACGTCAACGTGTTGTTTGTGCCATTAACCCGCACAATGTCTTCTTCCGCGGCAATCGCACTCGTTAGACGCGCTGCTGCTCTCAGTGCACATCCGAGTTCTCTCGCTGTCACAACACTCAAGTCCCAGTTCTGGGGCCTGTAAACAATCTTGAAATCCGTGGCTGGCAACTTGAGAAACGGTCCGCGTTTCTTCCATACCGGTGCTTTCGCCCGCTTGACTTGCTGCGCTCCGTGTGTCTTGCGCCCGTCGCTGCCGGCCTGCGTGTCGCAAGGCTTACTCTTGGCGTTGTCGCCATGGAGAGTCTTCTTAAATCGGTTTTGTGCCTTCAGCACTGGAGCCCACTCTCCCCCTTCAAAATCTTCGGGTGTTATAGTCTCCCCCTCGACGTAGTATTCAATCTTCAGCCCAACAAGGCCCACGGTCACCGGGCGCAAGTCAGACGCCGGGTGACGCGGCCCAGGCCAGGCTTGGCCTAGGAGATAGGCCTAGCCTTGCCACCGCGGGGTTGATAGGAAAATCTCGGAAACGCCAAAAACAGGGACAAACTTGCCTAAACAAGTGGTGTCCGTAGGTACATGGCAACCTCCTGCAGACGAGCCCACTGACAGCAAGTCCAGAAAAAAGCGCGTCCGCCGATAGTCGGTCACCGGGCCGGAGCTCATGCGAAACACGTCCGCACAGCGTCTCACTCCCTGGGCCAGTCAGCCTTTGCAACTCCACTCGCACTGGGTGCATTCATAAAATGCTCGCGGCGTTGAATCGGTAACGCAATAAGCTCTTCTAGTGAATTCATTCCATGGTGACTTGAAAAAGCTTTTCAGAACACTTTAACGCAATTTTTTCGAGCCCATTCGGCGATAATAGCGCGCGCTGGTCCAATTAACTGTGTGTGTGTTGGTGTGCGTGCGTGTGTATGTACCAAACATATGAATAAGTATGCACTTAGCGGTTGAAGGGTGCAGTAGGGGCTGGATTTCGCCATCTTCGTTCAACTCTTAAAGACGAAGCTCAAGGATCTTCTGGTTTTTTGTACCAGAATAGTTCTTGAGAGTTTCACACAAAGCGCGTTTACAGCTGTTTCCTTTATATCGTTGGAAATTCTGTTTCCATCAAGAAAGCTCGTCTCACATTTCAACACGACATGCTTGCCAGTACATTCAAGCTGTGGTGTTAAGAGGCCCCTATCCAATTCGTCGGTAGCTTTTCCTGCCGTAAAATCCTGATGCATTCAAAACAACGGACGCCGATTATAGTCCTGTTATACTGCGTGATAGTCAAGTGTTCTACCACAGAAACACGATAGTCCTTAAAACTAACCAAGACCGCTCAGATACTTTCTCCACAACTTTGTACAGCGCTTGGTATGACTAGTTGCGTCGACTAGTGGCTATGAAGGAGCAAGACATATTCAACCTTAAATAACTTGAACCATATAAATTGACACCCTATAAACTGGTGTTCACTTACGTTTATTTTGTGGTTTAGTGCTGCGTGCGATAACTTCGCTTAACGAAACATTACATTCGAGAAGTCATTCAACGCGTTTGTTCACGAAGCCAAGTCAAAAGAATTCTTTTTTATTGCTGCGAATAAACCTAACAGAAAGCGAAGTAGCACTGCACCTCTTGCCTGAGAGTGAGTGAGCGAATAAACTATTTCATGACCCGGCATGCTTGTGGTCCTAGCTAGACCACACATGGAAGTACCGGAATACCTTATGAGCCTGGGACCTAATGTTTTTAGCAAAAAAGAAATATGAATGGCTTCAGAATGAATGCATATTGAACCACTATAAACAATATTTTAATAATATGAAACACATAAGGTAACGTATAATGACATTATCTTTGTTTCGATACTATAATCAGAGCATCTACGTAGCGTTCCAGAGGTTTAACTTATTTTTAAACATTTCTTCGAAGGTGGCCTCTGCAAAGGACAATACGACTTTTCACAGAGGTTACACTGCAGAAGGAGTTATGTATAGAAATTCAAAATTGTGGGATTAAACTTTACCATGGCACCAGGCATTAGGTCACGTGAATAGATTGATGAGTGGGTTGATTGCCTCGGCTACATATTTTAAGAAACTTAGCTGCCATTCCCAAAACATATCATCAGCCAAACCATTGACATAGCTTGCTCTTCACTACGTCGCAAATTCTTGAATCATGATGTAGTGCGTATTTCGCAAAAATATTGCAGTAAAAATATCACGGGCATATTTTTCTGTGACACTGTCGCTTTTTTAGGGCAAGGGAATGAGAAGATGATGCAAACCTGAGCCAAAAAAGCCACCCTTTTTTACTCCCAAATGCAAAATTAAGTATGCTCCAAGTATTCTTCTTAATATTACCTCCATATTTCAGAAATTGAAACAATATTCACGCAGTAAACTCAAGCGCGTCAAAGAACTGAAGAATATTTCTTGATAAATTTCTTGCATTAAACTGTTTAACTTTTTCTTTGTACGCTCACAAGTACATCCAAGCACATATAGCACATACACATGTTAACTCGATATCGTTAGAGACCTCGTGTCGCAGAAGTTCCACCATCGGCGTCAGCACCGTTGGTTTGGAGCGAAAAATTCTCTCTGAGCAAAAAATAGAGAAAGAACCAAATAAAATGAAGAATAAAATTTTACGTTAAATTGAGGATCCACCCCGGGCTCTTTGTGCGGCAAGCACGTGTTCTACCACAAAGCCATGATGGCACTTTCAGCTGCCTTGGGAAAGAACACTACATTAATGTCATGTAGGGGAAATAGTCTCAACGCCTTTGTTCAACAGGTGTCACGACAAAAACTAGCCCAGTCGGCAATATGTAGGCGCATTCGGGAGGCCATCAAGCTACATTTAAAAAGCCGCGATAGTGCAGCCAACGCTACTAAAAACACGCAGGAACTTTCAAACAGTTCTAAATATGTACAATTATGTCCATCAAGCGCAAAACATATTATGCCTTTCCGGAGGCGTTGATAAAGCAAACAGCAAACGCTAGACAAAGTGCTGCCATCTGTGAGGCATTGTGATACTCTTTATGGCGCTGAGAATGCAATCGCGCGGCGTGTATCTTCGGCGTGTATAAACCCTTCGCGTGCGCACGCTGGTACAATCTACTGTGTGCAAGTGTGTGTGTGTAACAAACCATATTATTAAGCATGCACTTAGCGGTTAAAGGGCGCACTAGGCGCCGGATTTCACTATCGCGTTCAACTCTTAAGTGCGAAGGTTAAGGGTTCCTCAATTTTCTCGACCAAGATGACCTCACTTCTTATTCTCGTTCCTTATTTGCAAAATGCCCTATGAGGGGGAGCAAACTTGAACCAACGACGTGGGCTGTTCTTCATTTCTTCATTCATATAGATTGCTGTTGATATTAGAGGTTTATTCACAATTTGGGATGCCTAGAATATTTAATAGACCACCTACATACAACATTGGGGTTTTAAGAGATTATAAGCTCTCCCTCTAAAATTGGCTGTGCAGACCAGGGCGGGACGTTTTTGAGGCTTGCCCTTGAACGAGATACCACTTTTGCGTTCGTTATAAATGCCAGGTCATCAGTGTAAGTCATGAAGAACTTGCTCGCTATATGAATAAAACAATAATGTTGTTCTGCTCGACAGCAGACACATCGCTTGATAGTCATCGAACGGGAATGTGCACACAAAAATAAATTACTACTACTTGTGCACTTTTAGGATTATTGACCTATTAATATGCACAGTTTTAAAAAATGTCCGTGCTGTCGGGAATTTCTCCTGTTACCCTGAATACACCTGGACACAGGAGCTACCCAGGTCGAGAAGCCCGTGCAAAAAAAATCTGCATTAGCAACCGGATGCGAAATCTAAAACGTTCTCCTTCACCACGTGTCGGCGGTTCCTATGCCATCGGCATATATTTGGTGAGTAAGAGAAATTATGCTTTATTTCCTTATATAGCCACTATAAAGCCTACCAGGTTTCGCATTCACTGCTGCAGTGCTCGTCCCTATAAGGGTGCCGGTTTGGCGTGCTGAAAGGTTAGTGGACGTTTACTATTCTAGAGAAACAAAAATCTTTAAACACCGTGTTTATCTCAATGAATTCACTACCAATAATACCTTCTGAAAAGCTGGTGTCGACTTTTTGTTCTTGTTTGAACAAAATCGTGTTACACGGAAGCAGCGATATGCCTGACATGTCTACTCCAGATATTTATTACAATGCTAACTGTGAACATATCTTTCCGAGCTACAGGGCATGCTGACAATTTTATGTAGAATATTTATGCAGAAGCAGGCTGCGCAGTTAATGGCCAATTAATGTTGTCGTATATCCTGAACACGGAAAACGCGAAAATAACAAGAATATATACTTATAAACAAGATTTTGCAGCATATTCCCCCTTTCAACCATGAAACACGTAAAGAAACAGTATTTTACCAGCAGGCGATTAACAGGGCATATTCAGTACTCTATTTGCGAGTCCTCATAAACGGATGCGCAAATATATGAGTTGTGTAGTATCGTAAGGGCGAAGTATCGTAATGTCGACAGGACGCCGTTGCATGCGCCCCTTTGCATCTGTCGCATGAAAGGCTGCAATTCTTCCTCCACTGTCTGCCTTGTTGCTGTATCACGTTGACGCCGCCACCTTCGGTCCGGGCGTATGAAGTACGCATGCCCCGAGCGTCTTCGTTCGCTTTCTCAGAAGCTAAGGCGAATTCTTCGGCTTCTTCACGAGTCAAGTTCTTGCGGCCCAGCAGGCACCGGCGCGTTTCCTCATCCCGAATCCCACAAACGATTCGGTCCCGCAACATACGGTTCAGTGTTGCCCCGAAATTACAATTTACGGCCAGTCTTCTCAGTTCAGCAATGTAGTCCCGGATGCTTTCTTGCTCATCTTGTTTTCGCATAAAGAAAGAATAGCTTGCTGCTATTTCGTTTGCCTGAGGGTTGAAATGTTCTTCCAAGCATTTCACAACGTCATCGTACGTGAAGGAGTTGATGGCGACCCCCGGCTGGTGCCCTTGCAATATCCGGACGGCACTGTCGCTCAACGATGAAACCAGTAGGGCCCGGCGTTTCGCTACGTCGGTAATATCGTTGCCCTCAAAGTAGGCTTCCAACCGGACACGATACGTGCTCCAGCTACTCACGGCGTCGTCGAAGGCAGGGGGTCGGGATCCCATTCTTCTGGTCTCAGCGTCGGAGTGCAATTAACCGGATCCCATTCTCGTCGCCACTGTAGTATCGTAAGGGCGAAGAATAAGACGATGCATGGCCAGAACAAGAAAGAACAATGTTTATTCACGAGGCTGCTGTCTTGGTTTTAATACCCTGGCCCGAGGCCGGAGCATGCGCCGTCGCGAGGGGTGGAGGCACCTGTTATCGGTATATTCTTCGGCGCGTGCACCTGATAATCTACGATATATCAAGTTGAACTTTAGAATTGTGTGTTTTCTTTTCTATCACACTTGATCATGAAAGCATTTCTTGCGCAATGAAAAATTTACTTCAAAATATGCTGTCACCAAGTGAAACAAGGAGCTGAGCGTTCTATTCCGTTAGCTCAGAAACTAGGGGAGTACTGGCATGCGAAATGCGTGTGCAGTACTCTCATAGGGAAAAACGGTGGCACACGCGTGAGCGAGACGTGAATGCCATAATAGTAGAGGATCGCAAGCGTGAAGGAGGGTTCGTTCATATTGACTATTTGCGTAATTGTCTGCGAAAGGTGAAGTTCGCATACACGTTAGCTTTTCTGAAAGGCGATAGCAAACACACGAAGGTTTTGCAGGAATGCGATTATGAAGGACGCGAGTGCCATATTACGCCGTAGCGACAGCAACAAATAAGCTGCGATGCCTGTTTGTTTGTAGATGGAGACAGGAACTTGGCGTCAAGCTTCTTTTGAAGCTGGTTGCTCTGTCTCTCTATGAAGAGAAAGTAGTAGCTACACCGTAATGTTACATAACAGTCCGTTCAGACGTGCAAGAATGCTTACTGTATAAGCGATTCGATAAAAGAGTCCTATAAAGAATGCTTGATGAATATGAAACTAGCTTTGTGTACGATATGTAAGGGGACCTCAAAGGCAACAATATGCATTCATGTTTATGTGCTCGCGAACGCTCTTGTGAGCATGTTCGTAGGGACTAATGGCGATCCTTACATTGGGTGGCTCTAATGTAGTGGAGTGTCAAGTGCAATAAAATTGATGTCACTCGTTTAAATCACATTACTTTATTGCTGTCCCATATAAAATCTCTTAACTCTTAGGCACACTACAGAGGCATGCCTAAAGAGTTGTGTGTACTGTTTTTCTACACAGTAATGACCTGATCGATATCCCCTTACCTAATGAGAGTTTAAGCGATGCACTTTTGAGACATCTGATAACCTCTTTTTCTGTTGCATTAAGGGCAAGCATCCGCACCAGTGGATGACAACTGTTACAAGAAGGTCGCAGGTGTGCGAATACCCAAGATATTCAATGATGAAAATTTCCGGTCTGCGGTGAATTACGTGCCACGAGATGGAGACCTTTTTATAGTCACCTATCCAAAGTGCGGCACATCGTGGATGCAGTACATCGTCTGTAGCATTCTGACTCGAGGGGACCCACCAAGCAACGTTGTTGATCTTAACGCCATGGCTCCGTTCATTGATGTGTGTGGCACTGAGATCACAGAGAAACACGAAAGGACTGGTCCTGTTGTCACCCATATTCCACTCACCGTGCTTCGTCCAAGTGAGAGGGCAAAATACATTTACGTGGCACGAAATCGCTACGACTGCGCTGTATCCTGCTACCATTTCATGAAAAGATTCATTCCAAAGACCACAGGGGACATCTCCTTTGAGTCGTTTCTTCCAAAGTTCACCAGGGGAATGGTAAAACTACGTTTTCGTTTTTGCAATAGTAACAACATTCTCATTGTCGATCGTTTCTAGCCGTCTCTGTCATGTTCCGTACAAAAGTCAGTAACATCGCCTCCACACATCATCTTTTCTACGAGGTTGAATCAGAATTTAAACTAGATGGCGATTTCCCGTTGCACAGAACATGCTCACGGTGACAGCATCCAGCGTGCGAGGCCAGCCGTCAGTTGCTCCTCGATCAGAGAGGGAACGCCACTTTCGTAGTGAAGGAGCGTTAAAGGGGGTCAGGTGAATAGGTAGGGGATAGAGACTGCTGTGTCACTTGAGCTGCAGCTTTGAAATTTTTATTTTTATTTATTCAATACTGCCAGCCACCCTTTGGCAGCCAGGGCAGGAGTGGTACAGTGCAGAGTTTGAACTTAAGGAGGAGGAGGAATAAATGAGGAAGGACAGGGAGGTTAGCCAGTTCTCAGACCGGCTGGCTACCCTGTACTGGGGAAGGGGGTAAGGAGGATAAAAGATGGGAGAAAAGAGACGTTGTAAAAAAAAGAGAGAGAGAAGGTCATCAGTTTGAACTTAAAGTTTACACGCGGCCAGTAACACGGTCCGCGGTACACAGGGAAGCAATAATGCAGTAAGCTTACAGATTGTCACGACACACAAGCGCACGCAATCAGTAACACGGTCCACGATTCGCAAAGCAGCAGTAATTCTCGTTACAAATAGCTACATGAATATACAATAAAACCGGCAATGCTAGTCTAATGCAAAACACACAAAGTACACTACGCGCATTGACCAGGAGCGTGAAAAAAAATAATCGGATGTTGCCATGTAAAGATAAAAAAATATTGCACAAACAAACAAACAAACAAAAAAAAAGACAAGCAGTGTGCGTTGTGGCATGGTAGCAAGATAACACGTGAAATACGTTAGTTCAATAAAACAGGGGAACTAGACCAGCACTTCCAATCATACACAATTTTGAATAGCCGTTGAAAAAGCATTTTGATTAGTTAGGTTAGTAACGTCGCGTGGCAAAGTGTTCCATTATGCTATCGTTCTCGGGAAAAAGGATAGACGGTGAGCGTTTGTTCTCATGAGAGGCATTAGGATTGTTTTGTTGTGCTTGTTCCGGGTGGGGCGTGACATGTTGAATTCGAGATAAGTATTGAAGTCAAGCTTTGAATGATCATAGACTATGCTGTGTAACATTTTAAGTCGATGTATTTACGGCGGGACTCTAGTGTTGGTAGGTCAGAACGCCTGCGCAGTTCTGTCACGGATACTCGCCTGCTGTATGCGTTGTGAATAAATCGCAGCGCTTTCTTTTGTACCCGTTCAAGCATCGCTGAATCCGTCTTTGTGTGTGGGTCCCAAACAACGTCTGCATATTCGAGCAAGAGGCGGACCAGCGTAGTGTACGCAACGGTCTTCGTTCTGCTTGTACAGTGCTGAAGTCGGTGTCTTAGAAGCCAAAGTCTGCGCAGTGCTGATGATGTAATATTTTGTATGTGTTTGTTCCAGATGAGGTTTGATGTCATGGTTACACCCAAATATTTGAACTCATTAACAACCTCTAATTCAACATTGTTAATTTGATAAGCATATTGAAATGGAAACTTTTTGCGCGTTATTGTCATTTGGCGGCACTTTGTTGTGTTAAGGCTCATGTTCCAATCGGCACACCAATTACTAACAGCAGTTAAGTATTTGTTGAGAACTTCTTGGTCTTTTACCGATTCAATAGGGAGATAAACAACGCAGTCATCGGCAAAGAAACGGAAACGCACCGGACAGTCGAACTGTAAATCGTTTAAATAGATAATGAAAAGCAACGGACCTAAGACGGAGCCCTGTGGGACTCCAGAAACAACTGATGACAAGTGAGAGGCAGAGTAACCTATCTGAACGTACTGATACCGGCTTGATAAGTAGGAGTCCAACCACTTAGTTATTTTCTCATTTTTGACCAAGTTTCGAATTTTTAACATCAGGTTGCTATGGGGTACTCGATCGAAAGCTTTTTCGAAATCCAAGAATAAAGCGTCAATTTGCCCCCCCCCCCCCCCCTTATCTAAAACTTTTGAGATGTCGTTAGTCGTGTGTATTAGTTGTGTAACCGTGGAAAATCCACGCCGAAAACCATGTTGATTGCTCGTAAAAAACATGTTGCTCTCAAGATACGTTACTAGGTGTTTAAATATAAAGTGTATATTGCTGCGACAGGTTCGCCACATTCAAGTAGCCCGCCACAATCATCGTGGCACCAGCACCAGCAAGACGCGGCTCGGCTGGCATGCGCCACGCGTTCGCACGTCCAACAACGAGGAAGAGGAAGATAGTCGGATCTGTGCCACTCGGCTACTCGAACTTGACGACCATAGTTTTTAGAATCGTGGGCACAAGTTCGCCCTAATAAAGACGCTTGTTTTCTTAACCTGTCGGCGTCAGCATCGCTACATTTCTGGTGGAGGTGCTGGGTAATGAATCGAAGCCCCACGAGCTCAAGACAGCATTGCCCCCCTCCTCCTCCTCATATATATAAACTTTACCGGCTGTACACAAAAGGGATATAGGGCGGTAGTTTTTTACAGAAAGTTTATCGCCGGATTTATGCACAGGAGTAACTTTTGCAGTTTTCCAATCGTCTGGAACCACACCGCTTAGTAGACTTTCGTTAAATATAATGTAAAGGTATTTCGAGCACCACTCCGCATACCGGTAAAGGAATGCATTTGGTATTCTGTCGGGACCTGCGGACTTTTTAGGGTCAAGGTTGAGCAAGGCCGAAAATATTCCCGGCTCGGTAATAGTTATATCGGGAATGTCAAAGCCAGGAATATTAAAATTAGTGCAGCACTGGGTTGCACGTACAAATACAGACGAGAAAAAAGCATTAAAAGCCCTTGCTATCGAGCAGGCATCATTATAGACAGCGTGCCATTGAGTATTTCCTTGTGACAGCAGTTGCCAACCGCCAAGCTCAGCGGGTAATAAGCAATAATTTGGGGTTGGTCTATAAGAAACGCGACGCCCGCTCTTCCTGGCTGCATGAGTGGGTGGATTGCGGCCGTGCTACATGGTAGACGTGTATACTCACGTATGTTGTCTGCTTGCTCCTTGCGGCCAACGTTAGAGAAATTGGCACGGGTTTGCGCGAATATTCAGTTCCCTCTAGTCAGTAGTAGGTGCCTTTAAGGGCGGGGCTGCCACGTCACCTCGGGGAGCATGTACGCGTGTACAATTTTACTTGCTTTACTCTCAACGGAAACTCACAGCAGCGAAGCAACTTCTCACACGCAAGGGTATTAACGAGTGACGTTCGTACTTGTGTCCAATACCATACACTCTCCACCATCGTTTTACATTATCACCCAATTTTGTCACATATTCACCACCACACGCACCTTTCACGGCATGGTCATGATTTTATTACTTGTATGTTTTACCCGCCTTACTGCGAGGAATTTTATGGCCCTTATACAGCCGCTAATCACAATCATTATCCACACTTCCTGTCCATGAACTGGCGCTCTGTGGCCATCAACTGGCCCTAGCGCCAAAAAAACACCATATATCATCATCGAGAGGTAGCCCATATCAAATGCAAGATGGTCGTGTACTTGTATCCAGAGGCGCGGTTAAAGGACCAGACTTTGTCCCACTGTGGTCCACTCCTTTGCTGGTACGTGACCGCCTATAGTTACATCTGTGCAAACTGCCCGACTACTTAGTCCTTGCGAACATTCCACTACCCCTTCTCACCGATCCACTACTTCAGCGACCATAAAGCCGTATAATGAAGCGGGAACAGAAGTGAACGTATAGCTACCACTTACGATAATAAGAAAATTTCAGTAATATATACCGTGTTTGTCACGTCTATGTGATGTATGTGGCAATATTCGCAGATGGTTCACGGTTTAGTGATCAAACCCTCCAGCACTTTGCCGAACTCGGTCGTCATTCGGTACTGGATAGGCTGTGTTTCTTTTTATTGTGAACGCGGACTGGGCTCGTTATTTTCAATTAAGTTGTTTCTCTCTCTCTCTCTCTCTCTCTTTCTCTCTCGTTGTTCTCACTTCTTGGTATTTTATTTACAGCCTGTCACGACTCGTGCGTGCGCGTGCATGCTTGGTTCCCAAGAGCGTTTACATCGATGAAGGCCTAGCATAACACACGCGCATTCGCTCACATTGCTGGCCTAACATCTTGCGTAGCTTCCACAGCGTTGCATGCACCTGATGTGAAAACGGAGTATTATGTAAATGTGCCTTAAGAGTTTAAGCATGACGTTGGTGTGATTATAACACGACTTATTTTCTCATGCTCGTGCACCTTCACTGGCTGTGTGACTCGTGCTTCTAACTCAGTTTTGCGTGATAATCAAGAATAGTCGTCCATTTTTACACGGGCGTTAGCTATTTAGTTCACCCCCAAATGTAGAATCAGCAATGGAAATGCGCATACTGACGAAACTTGAAGTTGAGTAAGCACGAAAGCTGCCGAAAGCGAAAAGAATGGCGCGGAGAATTAACCCTTGAAGAGTAGGCAAAATAGATATATACAGACCACTCTTCATAAGCCGTGTTAAGCCAGTTTCCCGTAGACGTCTCTCAAAACACAAGAGACGTCTGAATTCACCACGTAACAAGTACTTCGCTGATACGTGTTTTGCCTATTATTTACGAATGCTAAATGCTAATATCTCAAAGTCCCGAGTAAATATAACGCGCACATGCGTACAAATACGACCACCATCGGGTGCAAAGCCACCATCATCGTTGCGGCCCGTCGAGACAGCACAATCGCGCAAATGCTATGGTCGTTCGTACGCGGAACGTTAAGGAGCGCTAGAATCATCGTGCGCACTGGCGCGCGAGCGAGTTTGTCACGTGGTACTTTTTGTATTTGCGGCACTTGTAGTTAGCAGAAAAACACTAATAGTTAACAGAGATAAGGTTTGAAAATTGTCTAATCAGGCGTTTTTGCAAACCTACCTACAACTTTCAATTGAAAATGTTCATCCTCGTTGTTCTTTCAAATGTTAGGTTAAATAAATTTATCTTAATAAACAATATTTTAGAACACAAAAATAGTATGAATAACTCCGGGCAATGGTCAGCAATCTGTATTTGGTCGTGTGGTAATCACGTGTGTCGGCAAATTTTTAAACTCTGGCTAAAGTTAGCTGGGGCACCCTGTATACACTTGGTGGCACGTCGCTTCCATGTGATACGCAAAGCGAATGGATACAAACCAAGGCACTGAGTGTATACCTCTATGGTATATACTTACTAGTCCGTGCATTTTCATGGCTTCAAATGTTGATATGTAAGAAGTTTCAACAATGGCTTCGTTTCACTGATCAAAGCGTAACGAGCGCGGTGGAAGTATTTCAACCAAGTAATACATGCACTGAAACTTCAAGTACTTGTAGCTAAACATGACAGCGAGAGTTCACTTGACACAGGCTTTGAATACAACACAAACCCTTTCATCGCCCCTGAAGCCGCATAGCTTAAATTAAAGGAACAACAGAGAACTTCACGTAAGATAATTACGTCAATAGTCTGCATGAAAATAAATAAAAATCAAGACAAAAAACTGTTAATAAACGATCCGACAAGAACATCCGGTGTCAAAACCAGTTTTATATATTTGAGTGAAATACTCTGCAAGTAGGCTGCATTCGCTTACCCTACAATACCTTCCATTGGAAGTTTACCCCGACGACATCATCCCTGGCGGCCCTATAAGAAAGCAAACCAGGAAGAGCATGGCCTCCGAGACGGCGGGAGCGCGGCGTGTGAGCGCCCACCGTCGTGGAGGCTACGGGAAACGATAACAGAAAGGTCGGTATGTGCACTTTCTGGGCATCAATCTGGTACTCATTCTCTCGCCCTATAGGGGGCTCTCTTAAAACTTGAGAGCTTACGAGCGCTGACACTGATTTCCTTCCAAATCGAATTATTTGAAAACACTTCATTGTCTCCCGAGTGCAGTTTAATTAAGCGCGCAGCAGCGGTGTTCACACAAGAACCACTGCTTCACTTGCAAAAGTGTTCATAGGTGAATATCCTGAAGCTTCAGTCGTTACACCAGATGACCACAAGAAACTTCAGTGGCCTTAGCACGAAATAAGAAATCTCATTCTGTTTACTCCCCGTTGTCAGGTTTGCGCCGAACATGTTTGGGCTACGACGTTATTCAAAATTACCTAGTAAATGTTTTGCGAATGATGTTCCGTATTCAATCATATGGTTTAGGCCGGCTGTCCGCTTTGGAATAGCGAGAGACATGCCAGTAAAAAACACAACGCATTTGCCACATAGCGCATGAACAATAGATGATTGTTTGCCTCTAAATTTCTGAAACTGGGCCATTCGCGAGTCACCAGGCTGCTACAGACACTTCAGAGCTATAGACACCGTATACGCACCTTCTCAGAACCCGCTCGCGAACATGACGCGCTCTTACACTGAAGCCCCAAGGAGGCTGCTACCCGCCAAATCATGTGCTCTTCGCTGCAGCCGTCAGTGGGTTAGCAAAGTAATACGGACAACACGCTTCGGTTACGCTTGTATTCTTTCCGAAGCCGTGAGTCTGGCATTTTATATCATCTGCGTCCTTCTGTTAGGTCGATACTTTCGCTACCACAAGGGGTCGACTGATGGTCATCGAGGTCAGTTAAGTAAGTCGTGATAGAGTCTGTGGCGTGCAGCGTTGTAAGATGTACCAGAAGTGTTGCATGGCGTGAACGCGCTTCGCCGCCTGATCCCTTCCACGTTGACCGTAGCAGGGGCGCGCACTGCAATCGACCGTAACACTAAAAGCGCCTCGCGCTGTGCGCAAAAACTGCCAAGCGCTTTCTGTGCGTTTTTTAAAGACGACAGTCTTTCTTGGGGACCTTCGGCACAGAAATTTTGGTCTGTCTGTCTGTGCAATTGTCTGTTTGTCCACCCTAAACTGTACCTTACACGGCACCAATATGACCAAACAATACTCCAAGCGGCCGACCCCATCCTAAGCGCGCACTAATATTGTTCATACCTGTGTCGATGGTCCATTAAAAAGCAACTATTGCGCATATCTGAGGCACCATAACAGCACGTATATATTCTGTATGTGTATTTTTTTTACTAGAAAAGACATACATAAGTAATTCTGAGGACCGCAGCGTTTATCACGCTGCGCTGACCGCGCAAGGCTTGCATGAAAAGGCCAGTGTTTCCAACGCTTCGTTAAGACGACAACTGGTGGTGGCACCTAACAGTTGCCTTGCGTTCTACACCTTATCACCTCAGAGACGGGCACGCACGCCACGCGCCCCGTTTTCCAGGATAACAGCCAGATAGCGCTCGTGTCTCACGGGCGACGTGACTTGATGCGCTCGTTCGCCTCCGCTGCATACTCGAGGCACTCTAACGCAGCGCCTCCAGAATACCATTTACCGATTTTCTTGCGCAGAACGTCAAATATACGTTTTTATCACTCTCTCTAGACGCGAGACTATTTCGACGACATTTGCAGTGTAACATGGAAATACGGGGCCAATAATAAATGCGGATATCTTTGTGTCCCATCATTCATGTCTAGCAGCACATGCTGTCATAACCCTTGAGGGATGACAGGCCACAGTACTTAAATTCAGCTTCATGAAATCTCTTGTGAGAGATCGAAAGTTATTTCTTTTCTTGAGGTCATACCGCTTAAAATGGTTACATATATAGGTATGAAAACTATGGAAAAAAATCCTTATCTAAAACACGTGGTCTAAAACACCTGGTAAATGTTAATTAAACAAGAACTCGGCTCCAGAGATTTTGAAAATCATAATTATTTTGAGTTGAAACACACCGAACAAGAAGGCCGTAGGTAGAATGGAGAGAGGGAGAGCATCTGAACCTCTGCCACCACGAAATTTTTATTTCTTTTCAGGAGCTGTTCTGCACACTACCCCCCTTCCCCACAAAAAAAAGGTTTCGGTAGCTCTACGTCGAACGTATACAGTTGACGAAGCAGAGTAAAGCGTATATTGTCTGTTTAGAAAACGTTTTAACGATTTAGAGTACGAGGTACTGTACTATGGAAGGGCATAAAGTCGTCCCTGATGTGATCGCGAAATAGTGAACGAGGGAGAGAAAAGCGGTGAAGCTCCTTAACGCGACACCCGTTCGTCCCTTGTCGTCGTCGTAGTGCGTAACGACGATAGTTATAGCGCGAGAACAAAACGACGACACAGAGACAAGAAGGACACGAAAGACACGAAAGACACTGTGTCGTCGTTTTGTTATCGCGCTATAACTATCGTCATGCCATACCAACTAGCCCAAGCAGCCACACTTCGTAGTTCGTAACCAGTATTACGCTTTGACCTGCAAGGTGGTGCCGGTGGGAGATTTCTCTTGTGCGTTGTTGAATAATAAAAAATTCGCCGCGTGCGCGATAACTAAAAGCCGAATTCTCCTGTCTCTCATTTCCAATTAGCAGCCATTGGCATGTACATTGAGCACTATCTGACAAGAAAGGGTTGGTGGGTTATACTCGCTGGGCGTAACCTCCTTGGTTTTAGAAATGCTTAGCGAGCGTTTGGCCGCAGTGCCAAGAATACAGTGGACTAGTATATACCGTGAACTCGAGGTGGTTAAAGGTGAGAAGTAGACACAAAACGCAAGCCGTATGAAAGTGTGCGTGTGCGACCTCTGGTTTAGTCCTTGGAATGTCCGCTGGATAGCGGCGCTTCTAACTATGAGGCAATAAAAAAGGGAAGGGGGTAAGTCAAGGCGGAAGAAAAAAGAACTCATGAAGCCAGACACAGAGGGGGGTCATAGCGCAATTTGCGAAATGAGTTGGGAGGGGACATGGCAGTTTAAAGCATGAAATTTCAGCAAATTGACGTTATTGGACCCTGCTACTAAGTCTCTCTGTTTGTCTTTGCTTATAGGGACATTTTTGTAAGAAGGCATAGGGCGTGCTAGTAGGCAGTTCTTTTGTTTTTATTTCTTTCGCAGCAGTCTTGAGGGAGAAGGTATTCGAGAGTTATCAACATTTCAAATAAAGAAGTGGCGGCATCGTGAAGTGCATTTCAGAAATTTTGCTCGTTCAATGCAAGGAATAAGCATAGAAATTGCTTGACAATGCTTTGTGCAGATCCGTTATAAATCATTTTTGTTTCCAACCGGCATGACACAAAGCTGCAACTACACTACGCTACAAGCGACAATTTAATTTTAGGTCAAAAGTGATGCGTCGGCCTTCAGCCTGTCGGCCTGAATTGACAAGGAATAAGTGACCAGAGATGGGGGAGGAAGCGTTAGCGTAGTGCAGGGTAGCGAAAAGTACTGCCCCCGGTCGACCACAGATTTCTTTCTCCCGCTCTGAGGCGAGATGCACTCATAGTTCTGAATGCTACATATGATTTTTTTTTATATAGTGCTCAATCGCTGAACGAAGGTCACTTTAATAATGATTAAGGATGCCTATTATTCACCGGTACGTACGTCAAACGAACCCGTGCTTAAGGCGCCAACGGCAAGGAGCTGCTAGATTAAGGTTTCTTGTAAACTTTTTTTCTATATTAAGCAATAACAATGTTCTGCATACTCTTGGAATTACATCGTGGTATAACTTGCAATCGAACAGTTTTGTTGTTCTTGTTCTCCTTGAAGAATACTTATGAGAGGGTTTTTTACATTATAATATGGTCTTATTATGGGAAACAACCATCTGACGTTGAGATTTTGAGTGCTCTTCTGGTATTAACTGATGTCTCATTGATGCATTGTGTTATTTGGAGCAATCTAGTTCTTTGTAAAAGTACCTATTCACCTGTGCTTGTCATTCAACAAAGACGCGAGTGCTTATCAAAGGAAGCATATATTTTTCGGAATATCCTGGAGTGGTATTTATAAATTCTTCATTACAGTTAGTATTGAATGCACAAACACATATGATGTCTCTTAGGCTCAACTGCAGAGGTGGTTGTTGTTGTTTGCTTGGCGCAGTATAATATATTACCAAGCTTCCACATATACACTCAAACAGTCTACCAGAATAAGTGTGCCATTAACAGGCCGAAGGTCAATACTGACAGGTTCAGTTCACAAATGACAGCATTTCAAGACTAGTGATGTTCCTGAAGACTTCTTGAAGTGTAGGGGTGACGTAATGGGGCCACACCTCTCTAACCAATCCTGAAAACTTCATTGCCAGTATTTTGAACGGACTTTCCAGAGAAGGATTAGCACCCTCAAAGAACGCGTATATGCTGTCTACGTAGAGCGGCGATTGGCCGCTGTGCAGGAAAAGCTTGAGTCCTGGAGTATTAGATGATTCGTTCCCGTTGCTATCAACACTTGTAAGCAACACAGTGTGGATTAGAGATTTTGATTCATCACTAGGCGTCAACATTACTGGTCGACAAGGACGGATTAGAAGAAACCTCAGTACCCGAACAAAAAAAAAATAACTTTAGTCCTCCAAGAGAGACAAGGCAGGAGCCAGTCAACAAATACCTGTCTTTATCCGAAGTCAAAGCCACGTTATGCATGTCTTTGTATACTGCCACTAAGACTCCATTCAAGAGACACTTAGTTTCATAAAGAAGTGTCTTAGTTGAGAACATATGCCCTCACATTTCTTGCAAGAGGATTGAACACGAAAGAGGATTAAAAGGACCGATCTCGATACAGAATTTCTCATGCTGAAATCACAAATAAAGTAATGTGTTTGGTTATCTTACAACCACAAAGAAGAAGTGTGGGCAAATTATGATAAAAATATTTTCCTTAGTGATACGGAATATCAGGCCTGTAGCCAGGGAATAGGGGCCCACCTTCCCTCCTTGAAGATTGGTTTGTATAGTCGGGCGGTGGATTAGCGAAATTATATAAGAAAAATGTGTGGCATAAACAAGTGCCCCCCCTCCTCCTTCCGCGCCAAAAAATTTCTAGTTTAGGGCCCCCTATAGCACCAGATGCTTTTGCTCAGTTTTCATCACAGAAGATGTATTACCAATAACAATAACAACTTAAGGCGTTATTGAAACATATCAATTCATGTACATACCTCGAATCTGACGGCAAACTTCACTCCGGCAATAGCACCGACTGTTCCACGGGCCTCTTCGCAGGTGTGTCAGGTATGTGTAACCCTGAGGTTGTCCCTCGCCACGTCAAGGACAACGTGCAGATAGTGCGAGCCATCCCGGCAGTATGATACCACTGGTCCGAGGGGCCTAAAATTGTTCAGGCCAGAGTACATGACAAACGTTCCATATATCACGCAAGAAATAATTTCGTGGCTTTGTTCAGTCGGACACAGTGAGCTCTATGGGCAGTCGGGACAAAAGAGCGTCGACCCCGTTGTCCGCATCAACATCGGAGAAATCGCAGGCCTTAATGAAAAAAAGTAACACATAGAAAATCCTCTTCAGCAGTAATTAGTGAAGAAAAAGGCTGTATGGACGTACATACCACGGAATGAAACGCAGCGCAGGGTTAAGTGATGCACAGATAATTTTGTTTCCGCGGTTTTAAATTGTGCTGCATCATCGTCACATTCGCTCGTATGCACACGAAGAGGCTAAAATCAGCTTCAATAGAAACGATTGGAAGGTAAACGACGCAGTTGCTAGAGATCAACTGCAAATAGCCGCTTCTCTAAATAATCTGACATGAATTTTTTCTGTAACTGCGGTGCCTTAGCATAGGAGCTCTACGGAGCAGCTGTCTAGCAAAAAGAGTAGAAAATCTGTTTCATCTTTGTCAAATCAGAGTACTTTTGGCCCTGAGCAGACGAACAACTTGCTTTTAATAGGGGTTTATTCAAAAACAATTTAGAACAGCTGGAAAGCTCGTGTATAATCTAGACAGTACTTTCACAGATGTGCGAAGCGACATCTTACCTACACTGCAAAAATTGCGTGTATTTACGGACAGGAAAAACGGCCATAGTGTACAGGAAATAAACACACTCCCCCCCTCTTCGCCAATATGAAGGATATAGCACATGTTTAGAATCACAGACTTCACCACTTCGCGAATATTAGGGATACAGCACACGTTTACCAATAATGTTTGACTGAATAGTGCAAAAAACAAGTGTCTCCTCCGTCAACAAAAAATTAGACGAAAGTAATCACTTGCAATACGGATGACTTCCAGAAATTTATACCAATATGGCCATCGCATACCATCATTGCATCCATTTCCGCGACGTGTTCTGCACCGCTTTTATTCTACGGGACTGTATTTGTTCCCAAACGGCGATTTAGGCTGGCATTGCGGAAAGAGGAACCATCCGACCACGGCAGGCGCACCGCCATCGTCACTCATCCGTCGGCTGTCCTCCGTGGTCGGCTGTCACTACTCTAGTCACTAGCCCGACTTCCCTCCGCAAAGGCCAAGGCGCACGCACGGAACGGGGCCCGGCTGGCGTTGCTTTTTTTATCTGGTCTGCATTTTGGAGGTGAGTGCCTAACTTCTCATTTACGCGCCGTTTGGGTTACAGCTCGTGCCACTAATGATCTGTGTCGTGTAGTACCCACGCAATATCTCAGATTAGGTCGCTTCGTGTAAAGTCAAGGCCATAAACGCAGTGCTCCTTTGTCGATGTCGGTTTCGCGCGGCTTGTATCATGCGTGCTTTTTCTGGGACGGAATACGTACTGAGAGCAGAAAATACAGCATTTGCTGAAATCTCCGGTTGACTGTGTTAGTCCTGTTTCCATTTTGAGCGTGACATTTTCATTGCGCTCTTATTAGTTGTCCACAGCACTTGCATTACTCTATGCCAACAATGTTCGGGCTTGTCAACGCCATAGTCGGGGCCGTTTCGTTTACGCTGCTGGTACGCCGCGCGCCGAAAGACGACGCGATATCTACCGTGAAATCTTGGCGCGCTGCAGCCTGCACGCGTGTTCTCCCCGTCCGGCCGAAGTTCATCTCCTCGGCGTTGTCTAAGAAAAGGTGGCTGAAGGCAGGTACCACCGATGTGCGAACAATCAGAGAGAACTTTAACTCAATAAATGTAAAGTGGCATGTGAACTCTTCCAGAAAGCTAGAAACCATACCCGTAAAACGCGTTCTAAAAATGATAAAAAGAGGGTGCTTCGTCTGCAGCAGTGGTATTAGTGGTTATGGTGGTCGGCTGCTGACCGCGTGTTTGATGCCGGCCGTGGTATATAGTCGCGTTTTGATGGAGAGAAAATGGTAAAGGCCCGTGTATTGTGCAATGTCAGTGCACGATAAAGATGACCTAACGGTAAAAATTTCCGGAGGCCTCGATCACTGGTATTTTTCATAATGATATCGTGGTGTGGGACGTCAAACCCCAGGAATTTTATTTAAACATCTGTTAATCCTCAATTTGGTTAGGAAAAAACTTTTCTGTGTAGAAAAATGGTAGGATTTTCAGTATTTGAAGAATGTGGTCCATATTTGGGATTTTTTTTTTCCTAGAGAGATAACATTTAGTGAAATATGATAGTTCGTATTATCTGATTATCAGAGTTTTTTTTCGGTCGGCATAAATAAGTTGATATGTGTACAGTGCCAGATAACTTTTATAGCTGGTGAATAAGTTGCAAAGATATTGCTTTTTGTAAATGTTTGGTTTTAAGTTTAGCATTGAGGTGGTATAAGTGAAAAATGTGATAACACATTTATTTGTAAGCCTCATTGGTTACTGTCAGAGAAAGTCATCAAATTGCTTTTTATTTTAAGAGATGAAAGCTTTTTTGATGTGGTTGCTGGACTCTGTGCTTGCCCGTGTTTATACCTTGAAGCAATGCGTCCTTATGGCGAGTACTAGCTGCACAGGGGTGAGGAACACTTAGACAACATATCAATTTCGTCTGTGCTTACTTTAATAGTTTGCTGTCTAGTAATAGCCTGCATGAGTAAACGAGAGATCCAAATTGTACTAGGGTGCATTTAACCACATGCAGCTATCTTCTGACAGTTCGAATAGTGTGCTTATGCAACACTGGTAAGTGACACCGATGCATGCAAGAACTTAATACATGTGCGATAAGATTTGGAAGTGGCAAGAACACCACAATTAGGAAAAGGATCTATTGAAATGAAAAAAAAGAATGTTTTTGTCATGAATCAATACAGGTGTATTAAAGTGGTAATGCCTGCTATTAAAGTGACTAATGCGGTGCTACTTGCCGTTGAGTATTTGCAGCAAAGTTTGGACGCACGAATGAAAAAAAAAAGGAATGCGAAGACACTGCTAACTACTGGTGTTTATGAAAGCCTCTGTAGATTATATGGCTGGTGTTATCTCCAGCTTAAGACTTCTGGTCAAAGATTGGAAAAGTGAAAAAAAAACATTTAAACCATAGCAGGGCACTTATCATGAAGGTAGTTGATTCTTTCAAGGTGAAGCTTCATTAAAAATTTGTGTTGTTTTTCTTCAGTTCTGTTTGAAGTTTGCAAGGGGAGAGCTACTGAATATCTTTGATGCCGCTTCCACCTTAGAAGGAGCAGAAGTTGACACCTTAATGTTGTTAATGAAATAGGAATCAAATCATTTTTTCACTTAGAAACAGAGTTGATACATTAATATTGAGACTGAAATAGAATCGATTGTTTTTTTTTTCAGTTGGAAACAAACCCTACAATTTATATCAGGGGAAGCTTTTACATTCACAAAAGGTATGCCTTTTTTGCACACTCTAAAGTCCATGTGCTTTGGTCATTACTAGCTTATAAATAGTAAAATGGTTCACATGATGGGTTGCAATAGTGCCAACTTTAGGGTACCAAATCGGAAAGCTCTTATTCTTTTCAGAGAGAAATTAAAGTATTACTGGGCAAGTAATTGGCTCAGGTGATTAGTTTCAAGATGTTTTTGAAGCCCATATACACTTACTTTTATATTTTGTTACATATATTTGATTTAACACACTCGTGTAAACATGCTGTTTTTTTAAGTTCTGTTAGTGTTATACCTGGAATATAATTATCATTCACATTGCTGTAGAGGGCTACAGAATAACATTAAAAAGTGTGGTTTTTAAACATTCTCGTGGACTAAATCTAAATACAATAGAGTGAATCTCATGATTAGTGGAGATTGATTTCATGTGAAAGATTCAATGGCAAGCTGTCTTGGCTGCATTTTTTTACTCCTTGAGTCAATTGTTACTAACTTGATATATATATATATTTTAGTAAACTTAGAAGCTGTCAGCATATCAAGGGCTTACCAGATATGTCAATCGCACTGATGCCTCAGGAGTAGCTGATGATACAATATTATACCTGCACTCAAATCTGTGCTTTTAAGAGCACAGACTTCAGGTTTACCAAATCAGGTGCATATCACGGTGCCATGAAATGCATATCACTATTTCTGCCAGGTAAAACAGCCCTTTATTATAGCTTGTTGTCATACCTAAGTGCATGTATATTGTTTATTACATTGTTTTAAACAAGGATAGCCAACATTGGAAACACACTTGACATTGCTTCAATACGATGCCTGATTAGTCTTGTCTGGAGCATTTACAACCACTATTGTGGCTATGTACACCCCTTTGAATTCCACTGATATTTACTGTATCTTTTCAGTGAAATTTTTCACTCGTTGTGAAGCTGTTATTATTGGCAACAGATGTACTGTTGTACTGTCTCCTTAATGCAAACTCAGAGATTTTCAAAGTTCATTCTTGCTGTTCTCGAGTTAACATAGGCAGTGAATCACATGTGGGTCATACCCACATCCCACAGACAGTAGTGTGCAGGTATGCAGACCTGACGGATTAAAAAGATTTGACATCTTGTTATACAAGCATATCACATTATTCATATGTCACGGGGTCATGACACAGCAGTTACAATGTCACACTATTTATTCTCTTCCAGGTGCTGCTTCTATTGTTCTTGGTCTACCTGTTGCCTCTCATGCCAGCGCTACTATGACTGTTCATCCCACAAGCACCTTGGTGACCTGATGTTGCAGGAATTTGTGTCACCGCAGCACCAGAAAGTTATCATTTTCACTGCATCCCCCACTGCCAATTCTGAATGGTTCTGGATTTTGTCCAGCAGCATGGAACAGTGACAGGTGATAAAGCAGCTCATAAGCACACCCATATCTTCCTTGCTTGAGGCTATAGCACTATAGTCAAGATTTCATACTCATTGTTTATGTTCTTCCACATTAGTGAGTGTGAAACGAACCTGTACCATATAGATTATGTTTACTTTGTTGTCATTATCTAGTTCGAAATTTGCTTTCAACATCGCACATTCAAAACATAGCCTTCGAAAGGTGACCTTCAAGACCCGCAGTTGTAATTTCTGTGTTGAATTCTACCCTGGCATCCTCAAGCCCTAGTGAGTGCAAACATTTAGTGCTGTAAACATTTAGTGCTGCAAACATTTAGAGTATTGTAAACATCGCTGGCACAATATTACAGTGTTTGACAGCATGCCAAATTAGTCAGCTAGAGCACAAAAAGTCAAGGTAGCACCCACTGGGGCATCCAAACTTTCGTTCGTTATTTTGCATTACTTCAGTGGGATGAGTGGTGTTGCCATGAAAGAATTTGTATAAAAAGTCAGCAACTATACCTTAATATTGAGAGTGCATGCTTAGGCCACTTTTCTACTTGGAAGATCAGACCCATCATTGTCAACTTGTATAACGATTAAAAAGTTGAATCTCTAATGAGTAGCAGCTTTCCTGTTGCAAGGCAAGGCCTCTAGCTGGAAGTTCATAACATCATTTTCATATACGAGTGCGGCTTTCGTAAGTCTTTTCATGGGACACTAGACTTGCTGGTTTTTTTGACTGCATACATTTGTTACTTGACATGGGCTCCTATTGATGCATTGTTTCCATAATTTTTTATAGTTCTTGATAGGGTTTGTTGCTACATATTTTACTAACAGAGCAAAACATTCCTCTGAATTCGTTCACTTGGGTTGAAGACTTTCTTTTGTGCAGACCTCTGTTTACATCTGTTTATATTGACTTTTCTTCTGCTTATGTGACATCTGCTGTATTCCAAGGAAGTATGCTCAGTAGAAGCCTGTAGCCAGAGGGGTGCCCCAGGAGTTTGTGCCCCCCAAATTTGCATGTTTTGGGTTGTCCTACTGAGCATAAGTTATGAAAAAAGTCATCTTCATGGCCATCAACATGTGCCCCCCTCCCCCCAGAAAAACATTCCTGGCTACGGGGCTGTCTCTTGATGAGCTCGTTATTTCTTCTTCCTCTATTGTCATCATTATTTTTTACTTTGCATTGTCTGCATGTCTATGAAATACAGGCTGTTTCAAGAATTGTGTCCAATATTCTTTAAATACTACATGAAGGAGGGACTTGCGTGCTAGTTGCAGCATTGCCTCTCTTGTGACAAAAGGAAGCTTAAGATAAGCACAAACAATAATTGCAGCAGTAATTATAGCAATTAAGACTATTACCTTTTTTACCAGTGGTAGTAGCTGGTCGAGTCAGGTGGGAAAATTCAAGTCCTTTCTACAAAAAGTCTATAGCCACTTGGAAATTTTGGAAAAGCAGCCACTGATAATTATCGTTCAGTGATGCAATCTGCCTAATTTAGCTGTTGAAATGAAAACGGATGCACCAGACAGTACATCTGTTGCAAATTGTGTAGAAGACAAGGAAGGATTGTTCGACAAGGAAGCAGAAGAAGCAGTTCATATCGATCGCTTCCAAGGAAGTATGCTCAGTAGAGGCCTGTAGCCAGAGGGGTGCCCCAGGAGTTTGTGCCCCCCAAATTTGCATGTTTTGGGTTGTCCTACTGAGCACAAGTAATGAAAAAAGTCATCTTCATGGCCATCAACATGTGCCCCCCTCCCCCCAGAAAAACATTCCTGGCTATGGGGCTGAGTTTGGTCAATTCATCTCTCATCGTTTCTTATACTGCAATAGTTGTTTGATAAGTGTTTTTTGTGCAGTTCAGACAAGACAAGATGCCCTTATCTTTGCCAGGCCCAGGGACTTTTCTTTGGTCTGCTTCTACGGATCCGAAGGAGGTGCCAGTAGATCTTTTCTTGCGCAACGGAATATCATCGGTTCCAGTGGCTCTAGTCCCGACCAATGACGGCATCATTCGAATGAAAAACCCAAAAATGATTCAGGCGGAATTACGGTCAGTTACGGCCCATTTACAGTCCATAACGAAGGTCCGCCAGTTCGGCAGAGGAGGCATACTGTGCTTTTCGCCAGACCAGTCCTGTGTCCTAGATCTACTGAAGCGCTCGATGTTTACATCCCAGCCGGTGAGCGTGTTCATACCTTCACATTTAGCATGTACCCGAGTGTGATGGTTAAGGACGTTCGTCACTGTGTTTGTTGATAGCGGACGAAAAAGGATTAACATCAACAATGGATGCGAACAAAAGAAGCGTTATATTGTACACTAGAGAACGAAGTGGCAGGTGAAAATAAAACTATATGTCCAACCCTACACGCCAAGCGTCACGCAACATGTACGAGAGTCAGACCTCTATTATACGGAGAGGTCGCGGCTACGCTTACTCCGAGTCCAGCGCGTAGAGTTCTGAGTTCGCAAGAGGAAAACGCTGCCTCACAGTTTGGGTCCCCGTCGTCCCGACATGATGCGATCGTCGACGTGCGCGAGCGCAAAGGTGGCACGGCTGGAGCGGCTGGAACGGCTGACGGCACACGGATGCGCTACCGTGTGCAGCGCCGTTTAGTCAGACGTCGCGGCCAGCAGTCAGGGTCGCAACTCCTGAGGTTCAGGGTCAGACCCCGGCTCACGAGGACCACGCCCGGTAGGCCTCGCCCACGAACCTGCTCCCGGCCACTGCACCCAGGCAGGAGCCGTTCGGCAGGTCTCGGCCTTGGACCTTGAACAGACACACCGGAGCTCGACCTGGCCGACACGTACGGGTCTCACGTCCGGCTCAGGAACGCTGCCAGGAACTCGTCCTCTCGAGCGGCGCACCGCTTCCTCTGCCTTCGTGGCCTCAACTCTCGAGCTCTCTTTTCCGCACGTTCCTTCTTCTTGGCCAGGGCACCGCCAGGTACCTTCGGGTGCACACTGCAGCTCATGAGCTCGTGGCCCACGTCCGAGTCTGGCACATCACTCGGCACCGCTCGGCGATCCTAGATTCAGCCAGCAACTTCCTTGGCACCTGGATCATCGGCCACCCTGGACCTTGCACGGCTCCGTGGTCCGTGCACACACCCGCGTCTCGCCCGGCAGAACGTCTCGCTCGTCCCTTGCCGATGTGCGTTGCTCTGGTGACACCGGCTCTTGATGGCATGGGTGCGGCCACGGAGCAGTCAACCCGCATCGGAGACGCGATGCTCCATGCGGGGCATGGCCAGCCCGTCCAGCGAAGAGCGTGCGCCGAGACGCGATGCTCGACGCAACCGTGACCATTAGCCAGGCCACGTTCATCGCTGTGTCGACGGCTGACCGTGGAGACGCCTCGCCGAGATCCGCGATGCCCTCGGCAAGGAAGAGAACAGCAGGCCAGGCCGTGCCCCGAGATGCAGTACTCGTGCCGGCAATGCCGCCCCAGCTGGTAGTTGGACGGCAGCAGCGTGGACGGCCGCGTTCCCTGGCCGGAACCTGGATCACCTGCGTCCGACGCTTCGGCCCGCTGTCTCCCGTCTGCCGCTGTTTCGGCTCGTCCCCAGCCACAAAGCCCACTGCCACGTAATGGTCGCCCGTGGCCCAATCGTGGCACGCCACCTCTATAGGCCACCACTGGTCATCAGCTGATTCGCTGACAGTCACGCGCACATTAAACGCGCCTTGCCCCGCTTTTCCGTCGTTATCGTTTTCTTCACTCATCACACCGAGGTCTAGTGCGTGGCGTCGATGCTAACATGCCACCCTCCGAAGTACTAGAGCTGTTTTCGCCAGCAGGTGCTATTTCAGTTTATCGGTGTGGACGGGTGGTTGATAAGAACAAAATACCAACTGAGTCTGTAATTGTGACCTTTGCGGGATCAGTCCGACCATCAGAAATTAAGGCTTGGCCTTTAATTTACAGAGTAGAGCCGCTCTCTCCTCGTCCGCTCCAATGCATAAAGTGTTGGCGTTATGGCCACACAGTGAAAGGTTGTAGGTCGGCGATCAGGTGTAAGGTATGCGAGGAAGGTCACAATTCTAGCGACTGTCAGAGTGATAAAGAAAAGTGTTGTCTATGTATCGAAGCTCATGCGGCCAATAGCTCTAGTTTTCGGCAAAGGTACATGAACTGCAAATTCTAAAGATAGTAGAACGAAGACGGTGTTCGCGTAAGGAAGCAGCACTTGAAATACAAGCACGAATACAAGGCTACGCTGGTGTAACAGCTCGTAATATGCCAACAATGGAAGCTCTCTTTGTCCCTATTGCGGAAGCGATTGAGAAGGCAGTGGAGAAGGCAATGGAGCGCATCACTGTAAATCTTTGTGAGTCCTTGGCCCAGATTCTATCGCACCAGATGGCTCAAATGTTGGGTGCAGCGGTAAACAACCTCAGTGCACCACGTAACATTAGTGACTCCTCGGAGTTTGCAAAGGAGTATGACTCTGATACGCCACAGCAGGCTACGGAAGCCCTTCACATTCGTGACTCCCCTGAAATTTCAAAGGAGTATGGCTCCGATAAGCCACAGCAACCTACCGTAGCTGCAGATTCAGTAAAGGAAGGTAGCGTATCTCAATACGAGCTTACCAGGAAAGTGGAGGACTCAGACGAAATGGAGATGGATCCCCGATCGCTAAAGCGCTCGAGATCTCTTTATACAAAAAAGGCGTCGCACCTGTCAATTCAAAAACCAAAAAGTACCAGAAGAACACCCTGTCTAAAGCTGATTTTCTTAAAAAAAAATATTCTAAACAAGGCCATCGCTGAGGCTATTTTAGAACAAAAATAGGGTCACTTAAAATCCTTCATTGGAATTGCCGTTCGATTCACTCTGCAACAACTGATCTAATATATTTGGCATCGAAATTTTCTCCAGATATTATTGCACTACAAGAAACTTGGCTTTAATGCATCAGTATTTTCAATTAAACAGATTCAGATCTTTCCGTCTAGACCGTCCATCGAAAGGTGGAGGTTTGGCATTTTTTATTAATAATAGAATAAGTCTCAAAGGGAAAATCGCGTACAAGCTCATGTCACCTGACAGTGAAATTCTTGCCTTAGAAGTAACCTTACCAGGATGCATGCCTTTTTTGGTGGTAAATGCATACTTTCCTAAAGGTGGAGTAGATACTCGATGTTTAGACGCTGCAGTGACTTCTAGTTATCAAAATAAAATTCTAATCGGCAATTTCAATTCTCATCATACGTGCTGGGGTTTCCGAACTAATCAATGCGGTAAGAGATTGTGGGAGTGGACCGCGGATAATAACTAGTGTTGTCTGAATTCAAGAACACCCACTTACATTAGTGATAGGTCTCGTTCAGCCTTAGATTTAAGCTTTGTCAGTTCACCACTCACTAGTTTGTCGTGGAGTGCGTGTGATTGTGCAACTAACAGCGATCATTTGCCTATATTAGTTCATCACTCACTAGTTTGTCGTGGAGTGCGTGTGATTGTGCAACTAACAGCGATCATTTGCCAATATTATTCGAGATTGCTTGCCAAGTGATGATGTCAGGCTCTCAGACTCGAGTGTTTATTAATTACACCAAATTTAGCAAAGATTTAAAATCTGCTTTAGCAACTCATTCTGAAGAGCAAAAAGATACCAAAGCATGAGACAAAGTGCACTGATCAAAACAACATATAAAAATGCAGAAATTGTTGTGGAATCTGCAAAGAGCACCACCCATAGCCCGTGGTGGAACTCGGACTGTGCCCGCGATTTCCGACGAAGAAAGGCCGCTTAGAAAAAACTTATGTATAACCAGTGCCCCCAAAACTGGTCTGATTACAAGTATCACGCTGCAAGTTTTAAACCCACAGTTTCTTTAGCTAAGGAACAATATGATAGAAAACATTATGATCACCTTTCAAAGGCTTGTAACAAAAAGGCGCTGTTTAGATTCATGAGATCACGTAAAATGATGCCATCTCCAAATAATATAGGGTATGAGATTATGTCCTTGGAAGAAACAAAGAAATCTTTAGAAATCATGGCTAAAGGCCTGGAGTGTAGATTTAGATCAACTAAGCCTTACGATCCACAAAAACCAGCGTTAACGATTGAAGTTAGTGAAGTTGCAGAGGAAGAGTTAGCACAAGTGATACAAGGTTGGCCCTCGTCAGCTCCTGGTCCGGATGGAATCACAACGGCTATGATAAAACTATTATTCAAACTATCATCATGTGAACTACTAAACACTGTAAATTATTCGTTAAAGTATGCCTAGATTCCGTATGAGTGGAAATTAGCTAAAATAGTGCCGATACAAAAAAGACAAGGATTCGGATATGTCATAGAAAACATTCGACCCATTTCTCTTACATCTAATATGGTGAAGCTAATCGAAAGAGTGCTCAATAAACGAATTCTAATAGGATGCAGGAAAATTCGATATTAAGTCCAAATCAAATTGGCTTCAGAACAGATTGTTCAATCTGGTGTGCACACGCAGATTTAGAAAGCCGCATTCAGCTTGCTCGCAAAAAAAGACAACATGCGACACTAGTGATATTGAATATAGCTAAGGCATACGATAGTGTAGAACATTCAGTTTTATTAGACATAATAGAGAGCCACAATCTTCCAAAATATATATTGGCGTGGGTGAGGGAATTTTTGAGAGGAAGAGAGTTCTATTGCTTTAAGGATGGTTGCGCATCGTCAAAGTGCAAACAAACACACGGTGTCCCCCAAGGCGCTGTATTATCGCCAGTTCTGCTTAACAACTTAATGAGCACTATACCGCATTGCCAGGACGTGAAGGTTTTTGTATATGCTGATGAGATTGCATTTTTCACGGCACATAGTGACATATATATTCTTTATATCAAAAGCTACAGAGATATGTCAATATGCTGGAGAAATGACTAGATGCAGTCTGCATGACCTTAAATGTAAATAAGAGTGCAGTATTGATATTCCCGTTATCAGATGCCATCTCAATTTCAATATGTTATAAACAAGAGCCCATTCCACAGGTGGAATCTCTTAAATATTTGGGAGTAACTTATAATGCCAACCTAAACTGGACTCCCCACATAGAAAGCATGGCATCTAAAGCACAACGCGCCTTAGGAATTCTTCGTAGGCTGAGCAGCCGCCGATATGGTCTACGCAGAAGCACAATGGTCATGATCTATAAAATGTATATGCGACCAATCCTAGAATTCGGGTGCGTATTGTTCTCAGGTGGCCCAGCTTATAAAATAAAGCCTCTGGTTATGCTAGAACGAGAAGCCTTGAGATTGTGTCTAGGACTTCTGAGGTTTGTAACAAACAATGTTTTGTATCAGGAAGCACGATTACCTACATTGCCTTGCCGTTTTCGTATCCTAACGGTTCAGACGTTTCTGAAATTTTATAGTTATGCGCCAAGAGCTGAATATGATTTTATAAATGACCCAGACACCCTTTTCTTGCCCATTAGCTACGCTTTCGAACACCTCAAATTGCTTTTGTCCAGAAACAACTAGATAGGTTAAATGTAAAAATTCGAGATGTGATTGCGGCGCAGGTTACAAATCAAATTCTTAAGATCGAATTCGATGAGATTTTTCCCTCCAAGCCCAAATTACAATGCTATAGGGTCTTAAATAGCCGACTGCAGGATTATCTTGCGCGCGCAGAAACGAATAATATTATAGCCACAGATGCTTCAGTATTGGATGAAAAGACAGGTGTAGGTATATACTCCCATTCGCTTGACTGGTCTTTTTCATTAAGATTACCGGATTTCACCCCAGTTTTTGAAGCTGAGCTGTTGGCAATAGTTCTAGCGCTGCGAAAGCTACCTTTGAATGCCGCTGACGCGATCATAATAACGGATTCCTTGTCAGTATGTACGTCGATTACGGCGTCAACAAATTCGATGGCCTTAAAGACGCTCCTTATGCTGGTTCCTCCTCAGCTGCAGCTACTGAAATTAGTATGGGTACCCGGTCATTGCGGCTTAGAAGTAAATGAAATCGCGGACTCTCTAGCACGAGCAGCATTGAAAGGGCCACTACTATCAGTCTTTCCCGAAGTGGCCACTATAACTGTGACAAGATACAGAAAGCTTGCGCTCAGTGCAGACACTAGGGAAGCAATATTGTCAACACCAGATTTTACTCGCTTAAGATTTCCATGGAAAATTCATTGGTGTCCTACAAGACAGTTGGAAACCATATTAACCAGATTTCGATGTCGTGTCCCCTCGTTAAATTTCTATTCACATAGGGCTGGTCTGGCGATATCACCACTATGCAACTTTTGTTCAGAATTGGAAACAATAGAGCACTATTTTTTATTATGTCGCCGATACAAATTGCTCAGGAAAACATTCTTAGTCCTCCCGTTCGCTAGCCTGGGGCTGAATTTCACTATAGAAAACATACTTTCCTTTGGTGCTCACGACCTGGGCTTCAGCCACGAGAACATTTTCTATGCAGTTTGCAAGTACATTAATGAAAGTAAAATAATTAGGCTTTTAATTTTGTGATTATTATTCGTGCACAAAAAAATTCAACGAACACAAGAGCATTGTTTAACCATGCTGATTTTTATTCAAGGTATTGAATATTTGTCTTATCTGAACGAGCGACAAGCAACTATTGCACACCTTTTATTCTGCCTAGGGTGTCTTTTCTTTTTTCTTTCTTTTTCCTGGTGGGTGGTTTCAATAATTAAAAAAAAACTTACTTAATTAAGTCATTGATTCTTGGCCGATCCCCCTGAGTGCGTACGAGCCATGTCTGTGGATTCATCATCATCATCGATCGCTTGGAAACTGAGACAAAGGAAGCTGACGTTTATGAGCACAAGATTATTCTAGCAAAGGTCAGAGCAGAATATAAGATCACAGATACATTAAAGGCTCGGCAGACGCATCTAGACCTAATACGACAACGTATGAGAACGAAGGCTCAGAAGGAAGTGCTTTCTCCGACAATGTCACCACAATCTAACAATTACGTCTTCAACTGCAATCTTGTCCCATAGAACTTGGATGAGTGTACCACAGGACAAATAGAGAGACAAAATGGCAGCACACAAGCTAGAACTTGAGCTACAGAGAAGGCCTCTTCTGCACCGTTAAAGATCTCATTAGCGTGCTGCACCCATCAAGCTATTGACAAGAAGTCAACAACACCTGCAGTGTTCGAGGTGAAAAGTATTCCCATGATTGAAAACGAAGAAGACTTGGTAGATATTGAAGGCCATTCCCGAGATATTAATAATGCGTCCAAGCGAAGGCTGACAGACTCAGACGTTACAAAGCCCTCACTGTTGTGCATACAAGTGCCCGACCGAGGAAAACCAAGGCTACTTCATAGAGCGAGAAGAAATGAAAAAGAAAAAAAAAGTCCGTGGTGACAAAAAAGCAAGCCTCTTGTACAGAGCCAAGCTTCTTCTCAATGGAAAGGTGCACAAATCAAAATTGAAGAGAATATGTACGTCACTGTCGATTGCCGCGAAGCGGCAAAATGCCGAGACAGTGTCACAGCGTCGAAGAAAAAGGATGAAACGAGGATGGAGGCAACGTAAATGCAAGGTAAATGGAGCCAGGAAAAGAAACAAAACAAAAAGTTGTCTGAGAAAGCTGCACAATATTTTTCTGGAAGCATCTTTATTGGGAAATTAGATACCAAGAAAACCTTCTCAGCGACAACAAAGGTGCATCGATGTCAACCCACTCAATAGCATGAACGTGGCACAAGCGCCAAAAGCATCGCTGAAAGATCAAGTGCAGGAGAAGACCTGGACGACACTACTAGGACTTACGGGGAACTCTTGCTAATACTGACGAACATTTTGCACTCGAAGCTCATGTGAGCATTCAGTTTTCTTTGTCGTCAGGCGCCGCTGTGGGGCACGGAGGATCAACAATAGAGCAAAATGACTCATCGCGCAGACATCAAAAAGACACGTTCATTTATTGCCAATTCTAATGGGGAACTGCCCCGACCGCCTGTGCGTGCCCTGATTCACCCTCTGCTTCCTCTTCTTCGATAGAGTGTGGCATGCTCCGTGTTCCTTCATTATTAGTTTGCAACAACATCTACCATTCATTTCGACAATGCTCTCAATGGCGACACTGTTTCTCTTGCTGTTATCAATCGTCAATTTAGACACTTTGCTTTGTGCCCACTTATCGATGCTCACTTCATCTTCTCCCCTAATGCAAGATAAACAGTGTCCCCATGGAAGAAATTGTCGAAGTGAATGGTAGATGCACTATTTGGTGCATCGGTTTCAGTTTCGCCAGCTAAATATAGCAGAATGCATCGCTCTGCAGTGATTACCAGTGGCCGCTTTTCCTAAATTTTAAAGTGGCTATGGACTATTTGTAGGAAGGGGTTCAATTCGACCGTTCAACTCAACCGCCTATGCTATTAGCTTTGGTAAAATAGATAATTGTGTTAATTTCTATAATTACTGCCATAATAACATTTGTACCTATCTGAAGATAAGGTAAAAGGTGTCAAGCAACTTTTCCAAAGAAGTTTTTGAAATGTACTCGATGAAAGACATTTATTGCATGGTAATGAAGCTATGTAACTTTAAAATAATGACTTAAATATGTATATCAATTCCTTGAGGGCTTTTAATACGAGCAATATTGAAAAAAGTTTCAAGCAGCTATGCATTTCGAGCAGCTATGCATCGCATGCTGAATGGTTAGCCGTGCGTAGCCGTGATAATGTATGACATATTGCTTTGGGGCCGCACAAAAGAGGAGCATGACAACAACCTGTCACTTTTGTTGTTACGCTGTCGTGAAAACAACCTCCAGCTTAACCTAAAGAATGGCACTTTTTTGCAGCCTGAAATCCGCTACCTCGGGCACATTCTTAGCACTGAAGGCCTCCGCCTGGACCCAGGTCGAGTGAAAGACATACTGGAAATCGAAAAGCCAAGGAATTGTAAGGAAGTCCAAGTCTTTTCGGGCATGATGAATTATGTACAGCGCTTCATTCCTAACATGTCTGACGGGACAGCCCCGCTAAAAACATTGCTGCACAAAGACATTGCATGCGTTTGGATTGACTCTCAGCAGCGAAGTTATGAAATGTTGCGTGAAAGCTTAGCAAATGCACCAGTTCTTGCTTTCTTCAATGCAAATAAGCAAGTAACCCTCTTGGTTGACGCCAGCCAAAAGGGAGTTGGCGCTGTGCTTATTCAAGACAGCCGTCCTGTCGTATTCTCGTCACGCTCACTAACAGAGGCGCAGCAACGCTACGCTCAATTTGAAAAGTAAACATTGGCAATTGTACATGGTTGCGTCAAGTTTCACGATTACATCTTCGGCCAAAAAACTGTGATCATTGAGACCGATCACCGCCCCTTGGTGCCGATATTCAGCAAACCTGTTTATCAATGTCCGCTTCGCTTACAGCGCATGCGTTTGACTTTGCAACGATATCCTATTACATTGATCTACAAACCAGGGAAAGAGCTCTGCCTAGCTGACGCCTTATCTGCGTTTCCCAGTGATCAGCTCATGCATGAACAAACGGAGCAACTTCAAGTAAATGTGCTTGAGTACATTTCAGTTTCGCAGCAGCGCCTGAGGGATCTTTGTGCTGCAACGAATGAAGATCCGGTACTGGTAAAACTTCGAGGTTACGCCAAAACAAGCTGGCCTGAAAAGAGCGAGGTGCCCGAAAGTGTTCGTCAGTACTGGTCCTACAAGGAGGAGCTGCACACACAGGATGGTCTTGTTTTTCGCAGCAACAAGGTAACTATACTAATCTCACAGAAACAAGAAATTATGTTGCTGCTTCACGCTGCGCACCTGAGAGTTGAAAAGATGAAAGCACGGGCAAGAGACATAAAGTACTGGCCAAATAGGTCGCGTGAAATAGAGCAATTTCGAAAAACTGCAAGGTCTGTCACAAGTATCAACCGCGGAATGCCAAAATGCCTCTTCACAGTCACGACATCCCAAAACTGCCATGGGAATTAGTTGGCATGGACCTGTTTTTCTATGAAGGCCATGAATTCGCCATAATAGTGGACTTCTATTCTTTCTTTTTCGAAATCCGTGAACTCCGGCAGAGCACTGCTAGTGCTCTGACTGTATGGTGCACAGAATTGTTCGCCACTCATGGCTTATCGTCGCAGCTCTGCAGTGATAATGGCCCGCAACTCAACAGCCACCTTTTCAAAGAGTTCTTGCGACAACTAGGCGTTACCCATATTACGACAAGTCCTTATCACCCCAGCTCTAATGGTATGACGGAAAGAGCCGTACAGGAAGCTAAAAAGCTCCTAAAGAAATGTGGGCGCAACCGGGTTAATTTTTATATGGCGTTGCTAGAATGGCGCAATACCACGAGAGATGATGTGCTAAAGTCCCCTGTGCAGAGACTCATGGGATGGCAAACCATGACCCTCCTGCCTGTGTCTAACAGCCACTTGGAACCAGAAGCAGTACCTAGCAAAGCTGTTCACAACAGGCTCGGAGAGATTCGTCAACGCCAGAAGATCTATTACAACCGCGGAACGATGGATCTGCCGGCCCTGTCTCCAGGCCAGCCGGTGTCCACATACGACACCCTCCAGCGAACATGGTCACCGGCGGTTTTTCTGAGGCCAGCCAGCACGCCCCGGTCAGCGATCCTTAAAACAGAAGAGGGTCGAGAATTCAGGCGCACAAGAGAGCACCTGCGGGACAGGACAACCCACAGCGACGAAGGCCCCAGAGAAGACAACTCGCCTCGAGAGCTTCGCCGAAGCACAAAATCTCGCCGCCAGTCCTGTCGATACCCACAGCCTGAAAGGCATAATTATTTTGCGCTACAATAAAAAGACGATGTAACCCGGCTGGGCGTGCAGCCATCAGATGACACCCGTAATAACGTGACATGTTACATCACGCATCTCTTTATATAGCACTAAACCAACTGCAATAAAGTTGTTTACTTTATTGCAGTTGCCCGGCCCATGTTCATTTTCTCTTCTTGATTTCAACTATGATATTCTTAGCCCCCGTTTGTTCCCTAATCGACTCTGCTCGCTTCTTGTCTCTTAAGGTTACACCTACCATTTTCCTTTCCATTGCTCGCTGCATCGTCCTCAACTTAAGCTGACCCTTCTTTGCAAGTCTCCAGGTTTCTGCTCTGCAGCTAAGCACCGGCAAGATACAGCTGTTGTATAGCTTCCTCTTAAGGGATAGTGGCAATCTACCCTGTCATAATTTGAGAGTGCTTGCCAAATGTGCTCTACCCCATTCTTATTCTTCTAGTTCAATCTCGTGGTTCGGCTCCGTAGTTATTACCTGCCCTAAGTAGACATAGTCTTTTACAACTTGAAGTGCACTATTACCTACCTCGAAGCGCTGCTCTCTTCCGAGCTTGTTGTACATTACTTTCGTTTTCTGCAGATTAATTTAAATTCCACCTTTCGGCTCTCCTTGTCTAATTCCGCAATCATGAGTTGCAATAAGTCCCCTGAGTTACTCAGCAATGCAGTGTCATTGGCGAAGCGCAGGTTACTAAGGTGCTTTCTATTAACTCTTACCCCTAACTAGTTCCCATTCTAGGCTTCTGAAAACCTCCTGTAAGCATGTGGTAAATATCATTGGGGAGATTGTGTCCCCCTGCCTTACACCCTTTTGATTAGTATTCTGTTGCTTTCTTTATAAAGCACTACGGTAGCAGTTGATCCCCTGTAGATTTCTTTTCATCGACGCCCTGATACCGCAGTGTCTGCATGACGGCTGATATTTCTATTGAATCAAACACCTTCTTGTAATCTATGAACGCTATGTGTAGTGGTTGGCTATATTCTGAGCATTTCTCTATTACCTGATTGATAGTATGAATGTGGCCGATTGTTGCGAAGCCTATTCCAAATCCTGCTTGTTCCTTTGGTTGAATGAATCCTAATGTTTTCTTTACTCTGTTAACAATTACCTTTGTAAATAGCTTGTTTACTACAGAAAGCAAGCTGATCGGCCTGCAATTGTTGAAGTCCTTGTCAGTCCTTGTCATTGCCTTTCTAGTCTATTAAGATGATGTTAGCAATTTTCCAAGACTCTGGTACTCTTCCCGTCAGAACGCACCTAGTAAACTGGGTGGCTAGTTTTTCTAACACAATCTGTCCTCCATCTTTCAGCAGATCTGATGTTACCTGATTCTCATCAGCAGCTTTGCCTCTTTACATGTTCTTCAAAGCTTTTCTGACTTTTTCTATCATTACTGATGGGGTGTCATCTGTGTTACTGCTAGTTTTTATAGTATTAAGGTCGTGGTTTTCCCGGCAACTGTACAGATCTCTGTTAAACTCCTCCGCTATTTTGACTATCCTATCCATATTAGTAGTTATTTTGCCTTCTTTGACCCTTAGTGCATACATCCGATTTTTGCCTATCCCAAGTTTCCTCTTCACTGCTTTGACGCTTCCTCGGTTTTTTGAAGCGTGTTCAATTCTCTCCATGTTTTACCTTCTGACATCGCATACTTTATGCCTATTAGTCAACATCGAAAGCTCTGCCAGTTCTATTTTGTCTGTTGTACTTGAGACTTTAATGATTTGACACTTCTTAATGAGATTCTTCATTTCCTGGGAAAGCTTGCCAGCGTTCTGTCCTATCCTGCCTCCAACTTCCACTGCACACTCCGCAATGATACTCGTCAGATTATCATTCATTGTATCTACGCTAAGGTTGGTTTCCTCACTAAGAGCCGAGTACCTGTTCTGAAGTGAGACTCTCAATTCCTGTACTTTCCCTCTCAGTGCTAGCTCATTGATTGGCGTCTTGCCTATCACTTTGTGCCGTTCTTTCTTCGAGTCTAGGTGAATTCAAGACCGTACCATTCTATGGTCACTGCAACATACCTTGCCAGGCACTTCCACATCTTGCACAATGCCTGGGTGTGCACTCATTATAAAGTCTATTACGTTCTTATTTTTTCCATTAGGGCTCGTCCATGTCCACTTGCAGTTTCTTCGTTTTCGGTAGAAGGTATTCAAAATCCGTAAATTATTACGTTCTGCGAATTCCACTAGTAGCTCTCTTCTGGTGTTCCTAGTACCGATACCATAATCTCCTACTGCCTGGTCTCCAGCCTGCTTCTTCCCTACCTTTGCATTGAAGTCTCCCATCAGTACAGTATACTGCGTTTTTACCTTAATCATTGCCGATTCCACGTCTTCATAGAAGATTTCAACTGAAGCGTCATCATAGCTTGATGTAGGCGTGTAAGCCTGTACTACCTTCATCTTGTATCTCTTATTGAGTTCAATTACGATACCTACCACCCTTTCATTATTGCTATAGTATTCTTCTATGTTGCGAGCTATGTTTCTGTGAATCAGGAACCCCACTTCCAGTACTCTTCTTTCATCTAAGCCCGGATAGCAAAGGACGTGCCCATTCTGTAGCACCGTATATGCCTCAACTGTCCTCCTAACCTCTACTGAGGCCTATTATATCCTATTGAACGTCCTCTAGCTCCTCGAATAGTACAGCTAGACTTTCCCTCACTAGATAAGGTTCTAGCGTAATACAACCATTCTCTTTTTTCTGGTTTTCAGGAGAGCACCCTGCTCTCTGAGACCCAAAGCGTGTCAATTATTACACAAGCGAAAAGCTTTAAATTAAGTACTGGTACCAAGGCGATAGTCTCGTTTATGTTGTGCCTAAGCGATAACTGTGTACTTTATACTTTTTAACGGCTTGATGGCTCCTCTGGGTGTCATCACCAGTGGCGTAGCCAGGAAGGCAGGAGGAGCTGCTTAACTCTCTCCCCCACCACCCCTCCCCCCGCACAGACCAGGTATTTTTTATCCTAAAGCCGTGGATTGTCCTTCTACTGTGACCGGTTCGTGACCGACTAGTTTATCGATGTCTCAGCAGAAGGTGCTAGTGTGAGTGACAGACAGCAAACGGATTCACGGTTACTGATAAAACCCTCTGAAGCTTCGCCCCACACGTCATCATTCTCTTCATGGATATGCTGTCATTTTCTTAGTTCTTTATATGCATGCCTACATGCACACATACAAACACACAATGTACATAAAGTATGACAGAAGTCGCGCTCGCCTCACACACTGCCCCCGAGTGAAAAATAAATATCTTTTTGCTAGGCTGCTGGTCTCCACACTCAAGCTACATTCATTGTAGCGCACCTCTGTTTGCAATGGAATGGATATTATAGCCCCTTTCCAATTTCAATCGCTCTGCATCAAGCTTGCTGTGTGCCCCAGGTCTGTGGAAGTTTGTTGAAGATTGCCCTTGCGAGTGCTCCATGCTACTTAAATTAAGTAGGGGCATAGCTGGTGGAGATACATAATTGCAAGACAATACTCTCGTTTAAAAATAATACCCTTTAGTAACTTCACCTATATTGAGGTAGTACATAGAGCTTCAATATCAAATGTTGTGCATGTTTTTTGACCATCCACCAAGGCAAGCTTTTTGATGCTGAATGTAGAGCTTTTCCCAAAAAAGTGAAATTCACAATTTTTTAGACAATCTGCTAAACTTCAGTTTGTAAATTATTTTAATTTATAGCATGCCAAGAAAGTCATCAGCACATATTTTATTTGTGTTCTTGGAGTTTGCCATGTTACCAGAACAAAATCTCAAACCTGGCAACGTTATTTATTATTGCTCGCGGGAAAAGCTCTCAAGGAACTGATATACAAAAGTAAGTCATTATTTTTAGTTTTATCACTTCATTACCTAGCTGGAAATGACATTTATTGAATGCATTTCAAAATGACCTTTGAACGAAATTGTTGTTTGACGACATTTGGCTCAGTCAGCCCCATATTACAGACCCTCATAACTAGGGAGCAAATTTTTGGCAACGAAAATAAATGAGCAGGACAAGTTTCTGACTTCAAGAAACGTGAAAATTTTTTTGCCATACTCGTGATGGTCAAGAAAATGCTGAGTGATGTTGCATGGCATAACCCTAATTGTTGTATTGTTTAATACCTTGAATTACTCCTTCGCTCCTTTTACCTCAACTAATATATTTTAGCCAATATTTTGGTGTGTTTATGTAGTTGCTTGTGCTTTCAGCCATTTCATTGTGTATGATACATATTTTTATTTATTATCTGCGATCATTTATTTTTGTGCTGCAAGCCAGTGCCTCCAACACGGCCTATTAAGAGCCTTGAAATGAATAAATTAATTCTGCTCGCACTGTTTTCTTGCTCTGTACTCTCCTGTCGTGGTTGTGCTGACAAAATGTTTTTTCCTCTTTTTCAGAAAAGAAGTCTGCACAAAACTGTTACAATAGGGAAACAACACAGGTGCTTTGGGTATCTGGAAGTTATATTCTTTCTTCGTATTTTAAATTCGCAGATACAAAGCTGACGAAATAAAATGAATTTGTTGACAATTTTCGTTCACACACTTTGTAGCACGTCTGTGCTGTATTTCGTTTTATGATCATAGGAAAATAAAATTCCTATCAAGTGAATAGGAAACCCCTCTTTGTTGATTTTTAAACATTTGAATTCACTTCATAAATTTTCTAGCATGTGCAGGTGCTGTCAAAAGTTTGCAGGTGATGCTGCCACAAAATTAGTTGGAATAGTGGCCTGGGAAATTCCGAATGACCTTGCACTTGCAGAAGAAAGATCTGCTGATTACGTATGCCTCATGTTAAATCTAATGGAGAAGCGTTTGTTATTTATAGAACATGTAGCAATAGTATTATGAATAATGTGTGAAAAATGGCCCAATTGAGCAAGTGTTGTTCCATAGCAGCCGTTACTTTATATCTTGATCGCAGAAATCTCTGTGAAAACTGAGTGGGCTGTATGTTCCATGTGCTCTACATGGCTCCTGGTGTACTATTTTTTTTTTTACGGAAGTGGCTGGCAGCATGTTACCTACGCCTTTTTGCGTAATCAAGGGAATATATTTTTTTGCAGGTTACAGAATTAGCAAAAACAAGTTAATAAAAAAGGCATCAATCAGCTTTTTGAGATGCCCTTCGCAAGACTGACATTGTAGACCACCATGTTTGCATTCATTTCATCACTAAGGTTATCAATCACCCTTTACCTTGTGCCCTAATTCGAACATTTGTGACCTGAAAAAGATATCCTTCAAGGTTAGCGCCCCACGTCGACTTCTCACGTCTGTTCTCGTTTTACGTGTTGCGCTAGTTTAGCAGGGTGCGGATAACCTACCCACCACTGTTTGTATATTTGTGTGTTATGAGGTCCAAAATAAAAGAAGGCTCCTTGCTGTGCTGCTTTATAAAAGTGATATATGCTTGTGGAACAAAAATACGATGGAACAAATACAACCATGATGACTTACTGCCTCCCCGCATTCCATCATCGTCATCATAATCATCATGAGCCTTTACTACGCGCACTGCAGAGCAAAGGCCTCTCCCATGATCCGCCAACCAACCCAGTCTTGTGCTTTCTGCTGCCAGGTTATACCTGCGAACTTTTGCCACGTTATACCTTCGTTGTTAGCTCACATGACCTTCAACCATAGAACCTTGAGGCTTTCGATTTATGTCATAACAGCAGCCGAATTAGCCAACCTTAGACTCGCTAAGTTACACTTGCTATTCTATTGCCGCTTTGGCTTAATGATATATTGAGTGGCAAAAATGTGTGGAAACATTTCTTAGAAAGAACTGAAGCGTGACACTCTTCTTGTGAATATGAATTTTAGCTGAAGAGAACCTCCCGTGCTACGAATCAGCGTGAACAACTCAACAAACATGTTCCAAGCTTTACCGATGCGCTGCTTGACTGCATGCGCTTTTCCAAATTTCACAAACCGTTTCCGGTCGATGGCCCCAAAGAGTCAAAGACGTTGGGTGATGCGACGGATGAGATATGTGCGATGTTCAGTAAAATCACAGGTGTAAGCCACTCGGCCTTCATATCTGCTATACCGGTGAAGAAAAGACGAATCGACGAAATATGTGGTACGAAATATGTGGTAGACGAAATATGTGGTAGTTAGAAGAAAATGTCACCGCCAGTACACAAAAGGGCACATTTTGCCAGGAAAAATGTCTCAAGTCTAGTCATTGCTATCACGCCCGTGCGACAAAAAATTGCACCGATGAACGTACAAAGAAGATATTGCCACGTTTTTTTCCCTCAAGTTTTGTTATCACCCCGTTACACTATGTTCAGCGCAAACTGCGCCTACGATGTTCGAGAAGCTTCCAGGCTTTAGTAGATCGTTTTGTTAAGATTACGTTCACTTCAGGACCGTCACAGATCATTTGGGAACCTACATCCTGATTAGCGATAACGCTAGAATATTCGATGGCAAGGTTCAAAATGCCGACACTCTTCGCCGTTTGTCAATTGATCGATGACCGACCCTCAGTTCGCCGGCATCAGTTCCAGTGTCTTGCTGTAATCCCAATTTTCTTTTACATGGCCACAGGTTCGGCTGAATAAACAGTCTATACTTGAACCTACTGTCTGCTCCCTTTGTTGTTTTGACGACCCCATGACAATAACATTTTTTCTCAAAATGTTACAATACCTTAAATGAGCTGCTTCCCCGCCGCGGTAGTCTAGTGGCTAAGGTACTCGGCTGCTGACCCGCAGGTCGCGGGTTCGAATCCCGGCTGCGGCGGCTGTATTTCCGATGGAAGGGGAAATTTTGTAGGCCCGTGTGCTCAGATTTGGGTGCATGTTAAAGAACCCCAGGTGGTCGAAATTTCCGGAGCCCTCCACTACGGCGTCTCTCATAATCATATGGAGGTCTTGGGACGTTAAACCCCACATATCAACCAATAAATGAGCTACTTCAAGGCCAAATTAGGTATTGCAATCTGTAAGAGCCAAATACAACTTTTAATACTAAAAACCGATTATAGTGGGCTATAAATATTTTAGCCGCAATTTCGCTTTGAGTTATCCTTGTGGGACGGGAACACATTGGCGAAAAAATTGTTGGAGGGCCGACCATAGCATCAGTAGCAAGATAAATTGGGTTTATCTCGGTTTCATTACCAGCGTGTTTAGCTCTTTCTGGTAAAAAAAAACACAAACAAATTTTGTTGAAGATTGATTGATTTGGGGGGTTTAACGTCCCAAAACCACCATATGATTATGAGAGACGCCGTAGTGGAGGGCTCCGGAAATTTTGACCACCTGGAGCTCTTTAACGTGCACCCAAATCTGAGCACACAGGCCTACAACATTTCCGCCTCCATCGGAAATGCCGCCGCCGCAGCTGAGATTTGATCCCGCGACCTGCGGGTCAGCAGCCGAGCACCTTAGCCACTATACCACCGCGGCGGGGCATATACAAATTTTGTAGTGTTGCCAATCAATAGTTTCGGCCTTATTTATACATCCCATCAAGCTCATGCTCTATGTTCCACGTGACATTTGCGTACTATAGCGAGAAACACTAGCGAAACTCGGGAATATAGTTACCAAAAATGTACTAGATTATTAATGGCCTTTGCTCATAGCAACGACCATTTATCGAATGCATTTCCACAGGCTTCGATGCGTGAAATTTGTGAACCACTCCGCAAGTATTAATCGATTGTACGTATGTGTTATATTGTGAACCCAAACAAAACATCGTACTTTGAGCTTTTCTTGCGTGGCCAATATTTTAGGCCAAACACTAATGCACAAACCGAAAACATAAGAGCCACTTCGAGGCTCAGTCACAAGCACTTGTTACCTTGTAATGAGTGCTATCTGGTCCTAAAACAGCAGTTATGTTTTAACCGGCATGCTAAGCGCGTCTACTTACCTTCACAGATTCACTAAAAGAGGATATTATTGGAATGCACACCACCTGTCTCCCTGTTCTCTAAAATGCTTCAGTGTGCGTGCAACACACTCTATTTAAATACGTAAAGCTCATAAGGGCGTGGCACTCAAATATACCCATCTGTGTGGGCCTTCCTGCGTACAATTGCGGCTGTAAATATGAGAGTGAATTGGAAAGCGACGAAGTTTTGTCGCAAGGGAAGCCGGCTTGCAATACACACCGTGGGAACAAAACTGATGTCAATGTTTTTATATATTGCGCAGTGAGTCCGCCGCACGAGCCCACGCATTGCACCATGTTATTTCTGTCTTTCCAGGTTGTTTTGTCCTTTCTTTTGTTTAGATGTAGAAATAAGTGATCCCCTATCCATACACTTCTTTTGACGAGTAGCTGGCATCTTTTGCAGAGTTTAATGTATCTGTCAATTCTTTTCTTCTTTATTAATTTGTCTTTCTCACTTAGTCTGCAGAGATGCTTGTTCAAAATAAGCGTCTATTGTGTTTCTCTTTCTCTAAGAACTGTCATGTACACGAGGAACGAAATACCCAATTCTTTAAAGAAATTCCTGTATTAGTCATTTAGCTTTCGTGTATAATTACTTTGTGTTATTAGTGGCCGGTGCTGTTAGTAAGGAGAAGAAACGTGGGTGAACTTTGGCTTAGATTCGTTTTGCAACGCGCATTGACAGCTGTACGTGTGAAAGTTTTCAACAATTACTAGGTAATTGTAGATTTGGTCATATCGGGCGCACACACGGGCGTTTAGTCCATGCCCAGGAGCAGCTGAATTGATTTATATGTGGAGTTTAACGTCGCAACACCACCATGGAGCACCTAAATTGCATGTAGTCAATATTCACACTCTTGATGTGCTTGGAGCACTCCATGCTTCCTGATAAGCTTGGGAGACCGTGAACGAAGACATTTAACAAATGGGTACTGTAAGTAATAAAAAGCAATATCTTCATAATCAAACTTTCGCTTCACCTTGATATTGATTTATAGACGTGTAGCAAAGAAAGAAATGAAAACGCAATAACAGCGGCACGTCACCAACATAATATCAATGCCATTTCTTTTTCTCGAGCTTTCCTTTGCTCTTTTCATAATTAGCACAATCTGCTAATATACATTTGCAGTAGCATCTGCACGCATCCATTATTCTCAACTTTTGAATTCATGTCGCGCTTAGTGGAAGGTAGCATTGTAGTTCATCTGCATCTGGGTACACGTGTTGTTTTCTTAGCCATAAGTTTCTGAAATATGTACTGCTAGGCTCACTCTTGTGTACAAATTGACAATACGTCTCTAAAATTTTAGCTCTAAGTTCAGCTTCGGCACCGCTTTATTGCTACTAAGGGCGAATACTTCATGCTTTAAAAAGTAACAATACACATAGCTATTTAACTAAACGGTCCGTACCAATGCATATACCTTTTTACAGCTTTATTCCGACATAAAGGCGTCGTATATTTATCATTGTTACTTGAGAGCGTGTACAAGCTTGGGTACGAACACGTCTTCCCAGGTAGCTTGGATGGACGCTAGTGCCAGATGCCTCAAAAATCCGGCGGTTGTGGTTCTATTTCGGCTTGAATCACCAATATGCAACGTAACACGGGCCACGCGCAACGAAGTGGTCACTGGTCCTTCATGCTCGTCGAGAATTTTCCTGGGAGCAGGGCTGTCCTCAGTGGGAATTCCCTGGACGAACTTAAGTTGCGTCTTCACTCTCACGCCGTAAGCAGCCAGGTCGATGGAACCGTTGCCACCGCTCCTCCAGTTGAAGAAGCACAAAATGGGGTCTTCCAAAGTGGCCAATTCAAAGTTGACGACCTGCGAAATGCCATGAAAAAGTGTGGAGCAAGGGAAGCGCGATACGTCAAAACGACATAATGTGAACTTATAGGAGAAATCTAGCTGTGTAACCGCAACGATTCTTCGTAGACACACTTGGCGCAAAATTATGGGCATACTTTGCACAAAATTTATTTCCATGGCGCGTAAGATCTGCTATTCTTTTCCCAAGCTAAACCTGTTATCAGCTCACAACAATGTTCACGTGCACCATAGTTGCCAACTGCCAGTGGTGAAAAATAAGAACAGGATGAGATTCGAGCCAGGGTACCTTTAGTGTCAGCCCATTGTTCTAGCATGGAGACAAGTCTGTGCTGGGAACTCTGTTCCAAGCTTACTCTATAGACATACCTTGACGTCGGCAAAAGAATCGCGTTCATATTGTCACGGGGTCGTGACGTGGCCGAAGACAGGAGACTTCGTGTTAGGATTTAACTGTTTATTTGGGCGAACCTGTGCCCGGTAAACTGAAAATCCAATTACAGCAGCAGTCTCGCACAGATAGCAGTCTCGGACTGATAGCGACGAACGGAGCGTCGGCCTTCGATCAACAACTGACAAGCGGCGAAGCGCGTCGGCATTTATACTCTTGCCGCCGAATGTTCTAGCGTTATCGCTAGCGGTGGCGTAGGTTCCAGAACAATCTGTACCGTTCGCACAGTGGGCGTGATCTTATCGAAATGATATACTACAGTCCGGAACCTTCTAGAAAACTGCAGGCGCGGTTTGCGCTGAGAATCGCGCGGTGTTTTCGGACGATAACAAAAACTTGGGAAATGGAACGTGGCATTGCCCCCCTCTGAAAAAAGGCATCGTCCCGATGCTTTAACTAAAGATGAAAGTACAATATTATTGCAAGATAGTACAATGAATAAATTACGATACAACAATAATACAAAAAAAACACTAGTTCAGTTTGTTAACGCGCATGAAACGGCTTGAGGCGCGCGACATGGACGACTTCAGGTCGCGATCAGCGTCGTTGAGAGTTCGTGATGCCGTCGGGGACAACCTCGTAATCAAGTGGGCCGAGCCGTCGAACCACCCTGTACGATCCGAAGTACCGTCGCAGAAGCTTTTCACTTAGTCCACGTCGGCGTATCGGCGTCCACACCCAAACACGTTCACCGGGCTGGTATTCCACGAAGCGTCGTCGAAGGTTGTAACGGTGGCTGTCGGTCGTCTGTTGATTCTTCATACGGAGACGCGCAAGTTGTCGGGCTTCTTCGGCGCGTTGAAGGTACTCGCTCACATCGAGGTTTTGTTCGTCGGTGACGTTGGGTAACATGGCATCGAGCGTCGTTGCCGGGTTCCTTCCGTAGACCAATTTGTATGGCGATATCTGCGTCGTCTCCTGCACCGCCGTGTTGTATGCGAAGGTCACATACGGAAGAATGGCGTCCCACGTCTTGTGTTCGACATCGACGTACATTGACAGCATGTCGGCGATCGTCTTGTTAAGCCGCTCGGTGAGGCCGTTGGTCTGTGGGTGGTACGCTGTCGTCCGGCGGTGGTTTGTTTGGCTGTATGCCAAGATTGCTTGAGTTAAGTCGGCAGTGAATGCCGTTCCTCTGTCGGTGATAAGGACCTCTGGGGCGCCATGACGTAGGACGATATTTTCGACGAAGAATTTAGCTACTTCGGATGCACTGCCTTTTGGCAGGGCTTTTGTCTCGGCGTAGCGGGTGAGGTAGTCGGTAGCTACCACAATCCACTTGTTTCCGAAAGCCGACGTCGGGAACGGCCCCAGTAGGTCCATACCAATCTGCTGGAAAGGTCGGCAAGGTGGATCAATTGGCTGCAGAAGTCCCGCTGGCCTTGTCGGCGGTGTCTTGCGTCGCTGACAGTCCCGGCATGTTCTCACATAACGAGTGACGTCGGTGGTAAGACGTGGCCAGTAGTACCTTCCTTGTATCCTCGCGAGCGTGCGAGAAACACCGAGGTGCCCTGCCGTCGGATCGTCGTGAAAGGCCTGCAGGAGTTCTGGTCGCAGAGCTGAAGGCACCACAAGAAGGTACTTAGCTCGAAGCGGTGAAAAGTTTTTCTTTTGTAGAAGACCGTTTCGTAGAAAGAACGACGCAAGTGCGCGCTTGAATATCTTCGGGACTTCGGCGGTCCTGCCTTCGAGGTATTCTATTAGGGCCTTAAGTTCCGGGTCGGCCCTTTGTCGTTCAGCGAAGTCGTCGGTAGTTATCGTTCCTAAGAAGTAGTCGTCATCCGGGTCGTCGGGTAGCGGTTGGTCGACAGGTGCACGAGAGAGACAGTCGGCGTCAGAGTGTTTTTTGCCGGACTTGTAAATGACAGTAATGTCATATTCTTGAAGTCTCAGGCTCCATCGTGCGAGGCGACCTGAGGGGTCCTTCAAGGTGGCTAGCCAACACAATGCGTGGTGGTCGCTCACAACTTTGAAGGGCCTGCCGTAGAGGTAGGGGCGAAATTTCGACGTAGCCCAGATGATGGCGAGGCACTCCTTTTCTGTTGTGGAATAATTTGCTTCTGCTTTGGATAGCGATGGGCTGGCGTAACTAATAACCCTTTCAAGTCCGTCAGCCCTCTGCACAAGAACGGCGCCAAGACCTACGCTGCTTGCGTCAGTATGTATTTCTGTCTCGGCGAATTCGTCGAAATGGGCAAGTAACGGAGGCGTCTGGAGGTGATGTTTAAGCTCCTGGAAAGCGTGTTCCTGTGGCGTTTCCCACTTAAACTCCACGTCGGCCTTGGTAAGGTTAGTGAGAGGATCGGCGATGCGGGCGAAGTTTTTCACGAACCGCCTATAATAGGCACACAGGCCCAGAAATCGGCGCACGGCTTTCTTGTCAGTGGGCGGCGGGAAGTCGGCGATGGCGGCTGTTTTCCGTGGATCGGGACGAACTCCAGACTTGCTGATAACGTGCCCCAGAAACAAGAGCTCCTCATACGCAAATCTGCACTTTTCTGGCTTCAGTGTGAGTCCGGAAGTCTTGATGGCTTGAAGTACAGCTTCAAGGCGCCGAAGATGCTCGTCGAAACTCGAGGAAAACACGACGACGTCGTCCAAGTACACAAGGCAAGTCTGCCATTTCAATCCTGCCAGTATTGTATCCATAACGCGTTGAAACGTTGCAGGCGCTGAGCAAAGGCCGAAGGGCATCACCTTAAACTCGAAGAGGCCGTCCGGTGTTATGAACGCCGTCTTCCCTCGGTCTCTTTCGTCGACTTCGATTTGCCAATAGCCAGTCTTAAGGTCCATTGACGAAAAGTACTTGGCGTTATGGAGCCGATCAAGTGCGTCGTCTATTCGTGGGAGGGGATACACGTCCTTTCTTGTGATTTTGTTCAGGCGGCGATAATCGACGCAGAAACGTAGGGTCCCATCCTTTTTCTTCACTAACACCACGGGGGATGCCCATGGACTCTTGGACGGCTGAATAATGTCATCCCGAAGCATTTCATCAACTTGTCTCTTCATGGCCTCACGTTCTCGCGTCGAAACCCTGTACGGACTCTGACGGAGTGGTCTGGCATTTTCTTCGGTTATGATGCGATGTTTCGTGATTGGGGTCTGCCGAATTTTCGATGACGACGAAAAGCAATCTTCGTATTGCAGGAGCAGGGCCTTGAGCTGTTCTTGCTTATCGTTCAGAAGTCTGGGATTGACGTCGAAAGCTATGGGAGGGGCTTGGTTCCTCTGAGCAGGTTCCGCAGAATCGGCGAGGGCGAAAGCACTGGTGGCTTCGACAATTTCTTCGATGTATGCGACCGTTGTTCCTTTGTTCACATGTTTGTACTCATTGCTGAAATTCGTGAGCAAAACCGTTGCTTTGCCTCCCCGCAGCTCTGCAATTCCTCTTGCGACGCAAATATTTCGGGTGACCAACAGATGCTGACTGCCTTCAACGACGCCTTCCAAGTCGGGTGATTTAGGAGCGCCGACTGAAATAATGACGCTTGAGCGAGGCGGAATGGTGACTTGTTCTTCCAGCACATTCAAGGCATGGTGTCCTGACGGCGTGCGCGGCGGTAGTGCTTCTTCTGTGGATAACGTTATCGACTTTGTTTTTAGGTTGATGACAGCACCATGGAGGCATAAGAAGTCCATGCCAAGGATGACATCTCTCGAGCAACGCTGTAGGACTACGAAGTCTGTAGGATAAATACGGCCGTTAATGGTGACTCTCGCTGTGCAGATTCCTGCAGGCGTTACGAGATGACCTCCGGCTGTGCGGATTTCAGGGCCTTTCCAAGCTGCCCTAACTTTCTTTAACTTCGCGGCGAACGACCCACTGATGACAGAATAGTCGGCTCCAGTATCGACGAGAGCAGTCACACTGTGGCCGTCGATAAGAACGTCGAGGTCGCTAGTTCGCCGTCTCGCATTACAGTTAGGGCGTGGCGTCGGGTCACGGCTGCGTCGGCTTGTTCCGCTGCTTCCATGCTGCGTCGTCAGGCCACCTTCGGTAAATGAGCTTTCGCCGTCAGGGCTCTGCCTGGCTGGCGTTGTGTTCGGAAAGCTCCGTCGCGGCGTCGTCGTCGTCGGAGGATCTTCGGTAGTTCGTCGCACAGCAACCGCACCTCCACCGGTTGCTGCCCTTAGTTTCCCGGATACGGGCTAGGAGACCGGCGCCGCGTTGGGCCAGAGTACTGCCGGTGGTGCGGTGACGTGCGGCGGCTGGGCGACGGCGAACGCGAAGGGCTTCGTGGTGTCCACCGAGTTCCTGTCAGGTAGTCGGCGATGTCACGTGGTCGTTCTCCTGGCTGTGGGCGCGGTGCATTGACGGCGAAGCCACGCAATCCCATCTGTCGGTACTGGCAACGGCGGTATGTGTGTCCGGCCTCGCCGCAGTGGTAGCAGAGCGGGCGATGGTCATGGGTGCGCCAGACGTCAGTCTTCCTCGGTGCACTGCGCTGGGCCGCTGGCGAACGGTATGACGTCGGTGGGGGTGGTGGCGGTGGTGGCGTCTGTCGACGGAAGTGCGATGGGGCGGTGTTTTGGCGTGGACGGGGAGGAGCGTTGTGGCGCAGTGCAGCGGCGTAGCTCATAGCTTCCGGCTCGGGCAGCGGTACGTGGGGAATTTGAAGCGATTGCCGAACTTCTTCTCGCAAAATGTCGGCAATTGAATCCACTTGAGGCTGGGCCGAAGGCAACAGCTTGCGCAGCTCTTCCCGCACGATCGCTCGGATCGTTTCACGCAGGTCTCCGGAGTTACTGGCTTGAGCAGCAGCGCAGTCTGCAGTCAGGCGACGATTATACTGTCTGGTGCGCATGTCCAGGGTCTTTTCGATAGTGGTCGCTTCTGCTACAAATTCTTGGGCGGTTATCGGTGGGTTTCTCATCAGTCCCGCGAAGAGCTCCTGTTTGACCCCTCGCATGAGGAAACGAACTTGTTTCTCCTCAGACATGCCTGGGTCAGCGCGACAGAATAGGCGGGTCATCTCTTCAGTGAAAATGGCGACATTTTCATTTGGTAGCTGAACCAGGGTCTCTAATAAAGCAGCGGCCCTCTCTTTGCGAGCGATGCTCGCGAACGTTTGAAGGAATGCGCCGCAGAAAACATCCCACGTTCGGAGCGTGGACTCCCGATTTTCAAGCCAAGTCCTTGCGGTGTCTTCCAAATAGAAGAACACACGACGCAGCTTTTCGTCATGGTCCCAGTGGTTGAGGGCGGCCACACGGTCGTATGTCTCCAGCCAGGACTCCGGGTCTTCGAACGATGACCCATGGAAAATTGGTGGTTCCCTGGGTTGATGCATGACCATCGTGGGCTGGGACGCTGCGGTTGTCATTGTCGCTGCAGTCGCGGTCATGGCCTTCGTCTTCCGCGCCTTGTCTGGTAGAAGCCCGTACTCCGGTGGTAGCCCTTGCTGTCGGCGGCTTGTTCGCTGCTCCTGGTTGGTGTCGGTGTCTTCTCCGCGACGTGGGCTGGGTTCACGGCTTGACGGGGGCGTTCGGTACATGGACGAAGCAGCACCTCCACCAGATGTCACGGGGTCGTGACGTGGCCGAAGACAGGAGACTTCGTGTTAGGATTTAACTGTTTATTTGGGCGAACCTGTGCCCGGTAAACTGAAAATCCAATTACAGCAGCAGTCTCGCACAGATAGCAGTCTCGGACTAATAGCGGCGAACGGAGCGTCGGCCTTCGATCAACAACTGACATGCGGCGAAGCGCGTCGGCATTTATACTCTTGCCGCCGAATGTTCTAGCGTTATCGCTGGCGGTGGCGTAGGTTCCAGAACAATCTGTACCGTTCGCACAGTGGGCGTGATCTTATCGAAATGATCTACTACAGTCCGGAACCTTCTAGAAAACTGCAGGCGCGGTTTGCGCTGAGAATCGTGCGGTGTTTTCGGACGATAACAAAAACTTGGGAAATGGAACGTGGCAATATAAGTAAAAAAGTGCTTTAGAACCAAGGTGCAACTGCAGGCGTCACACAATGCGAATTGCGTAACGAGTGTGTCACCAAATGCTTCAACCCAATGCTAAGGCTCGTTCTTTTTCACCTATTATATGTGGTGCATACCCGCTTTGGGGGCAAAGCTTCAGGCATAGTTATTTATTGTGGTGAGCCACAGCAATAAAACATTGCAACAAAATTTCATGCAAGTGTGTAATGAGTACCACGCTTCTCCCAAGGATTGCGAAATACGGAACAATGAATGCCTACCTACTACGCAAAAATTATCATGATTTAGGGTGTACACTGCAAATGAGGTTGTAGAAACTACCCAAATAGTGTTAAAAATACTTTGAAAAGACGTTCTTCGAGTTTTCACTGTGACTCTGCCGTGCGTTTTGTGAGGGCCTGGCGACTTTTTTTGTTGTTTTATCAGTAAGGGTAACTTAAAAATGTGTAGTTGCTTGTTACATTTAAAAAAAATCTACCAAATTAAGGATGGAAACCCGCCTCTTCAGCGTCTCTTCCTTGCGTTACTTTATTTGGTGCTGTTTCTATAAACACGTTGTGCTCTAACAAAACAGTAAACTTGTACGTAGTCAAACTTGTCCCTTGCTAAACTGAGCCTTAGGTGAGAAGCCCTTCAAGCACTGTGGCGGGCGGCATCTTCTGTTCTCGTTGCCCGCCAAGGTGTCTCCTCTCGTCGTCAGTCACGGTGGAGCAAATAGGAAGTAAGATATTGCTTTCAATCACAATTTTCTCAAGAAAATGCAAGTTCGCCCGCTAGAGACAACGCTTCTACAAGTCAAAACTAAGACGGTGCGTTGGCTCAGCCAAAAGCTCCGTTTCTGCGATGGGAGCTGCACGTTGTCTGCAACGCTGTCTATAGCAATGAAAGCGTGCCGTACTCATCGCTATTGTCTTGTCCATATGGGCGGCATAGCAACTACCCACGTGGCACAGCAGTAAAGCTGTTTTGTGTAGTATTACATGGCAAGATTCAGCAAAAGGACGTGAAGAGATTGATTTATATGTAGGATGTAACATCCCAAAACCACCATATGGTTATGAGAAACGCCGTAGTGGAGAGCTTCGGGAATTTCGACCACCTGGGGTTCTTTAAGTGCACCCAAATCTGAGCACGGGCCTACAACATCTCCGCCTTCATCGGAAATGCAGCCGCTGCAGCCGGGATTCGATCTCGTGACCTGCGGGTCAGCAGCCGAGTACCTTAGCCACTAGACTACCACGGTGGGGCAAGACGTGAAGAGAAGGAGGAAGACAAAATAGGTAGGCAACGCCATCAGCTCAATGCGGGCGCCGAAATATGCGACGCAAAATCTTAAACAGGCCGGAGCAGACATTTTTTTAAATATGGTAGTCTTTCTTGAGGACCTTCGACACAAAAATTTTGATCTGTCTGTCTGTCTGTCTGTCTGTCTGTCTGTCTGTTTGTCCCCTGCTAAGGGTATCGGGTACTTGAAACGGCCGACCCCATCCGCAGCGCCCGCTAATGTTGCTCAAGGTTTAGCCTTCATACTTGTGCAATTGCCAATTGAAAAGCAATTATTGCACATGTCTGGGGCACCATAACAACTCCTATATATTCTTCATGTGCGTCTTTTACTAGAAAAGTCATACATAAGTAATTTTAGGGACCGTAGCGCTTGTCACGCTGCGTTGACCAAAAAATGCTTGCACGAAAAGGCGAGTGTTTCAACACTTGGGTCAAACGAGACGGTGGTGGCACCTACCCGTTGCCTTGCAATCTACACCTTATCACCTCTGAGACGAGCGCGCACACCCGTCTCAAAGCCACGCGCTCCATTTTTCAAGAAAACTGTCAGATGGCGCTCATTTCTCACGTGTGACGTGGGTTGATCGCTCGTTTTCCTCCGCTGCACGCTCGAGGCCTTCTAACGCAGCGCCTCCAGATTACCATTCACCAATTTTCTTGCGCAGAAAATCGAATAAATGTTTTGTTCACTCTCTCCACACGCAAGACTATCGTCTTTCGACGACGTTTGTAGATTAACATGTAGATACGGGCCCAATTTTTTTTCATCAGCCTAATCAGTGTTTTGCGTTCCGACTGCCTGAACTCACGCAAATTTGTCTCGCAGAACTCCTGGCAATCGCATAGGCTCTTCGAAAACTGATTTCTCAGCAATCAAAAGCTATTATTATTTCTGATGCTTTATCTGTTTGTACGCATAAAACGTCCACCAAGCAGTCTCCTGTTCTCAGAATATTTTAGTCTTTCGTACCACGTAGCCTATCAGAAGTTCGGTTTCTTCGGGTCCCCGATCATGCTGAAATTGTTTTAAATGATACTGCTGACTCGCTCGCTTCAGCGTCTTTAAATTTGCTGGTGGTACAAGCAGCTACACACTTTTCTTTTGTTAGTGCAGAATTATTCAAACGCCTTTTAGTCTTAAAATACAAAAAAAACATCGCTCGTACAATCAATCAATCAATCAATCAATCAATGAAGCTTTATTTTCATAAATTGATATATGCAATTACAGGGATTATTTGGACCGATAGCCTAAAGTGGCTAGTGGACGGTCCAATACAATGTGCAACATAAAAAAGTGTACAGGTCAGCTCTGAGGTAACAACATAAAAAAAACAATCATGTGATACAGATAACACAGTAATACATTTTTTCTTGCAGATATGCATACTTATTAGCTTGCAGCTAGTTTCTATACATAGGCACTTATTAAAAAAATACAATGAAAATCGAATCACACACACATGCTTACATGTCTTGACTCCACAGAAAAAATGATTTACATGCCATGCTGAAATTACGTGCCGTTTTAATCTCTAGGGGGACCGTGTTCCATATTTTTGTTCCACTAAACTGTATCAGTCTTTCTCCGTAAACATTAAAACATTTGGGCAGATTGAAATTACCATTCGAAGCATGTCGCGTATTGCGTTTAGGAATTGAAAAAAGATCAGCAGGCAAAGGTGAATTTCTATTAATTATGTTATTTACTGAAACAGCAATTTTGTAGTCACGCAACATCGGAACTGAGAGAATGCGTTGTGATTGGAAAATATTACTTACTGATTCACCTTGGCTTATGATTTTCAGTGTACGCTTTTGAAGTCGTTCAAGAGTTTTTAGATAACTGTTGTACGTCACACCCCACGATTCCAGACAGTAACCTATGTGACAATGACACAATGAAAAGTAGAGTGTGCGGAGAATAGCTTGTGGAAAATATTGGCGAGCTTTTATTAGAGAATAGCAGCCATAGGCTAGCTTTGCGCACACACTTTGTACTTGCTCATGCCAGTGTAAGTGTTCATCAAAAGTGACGCCTAAATATTTAAAACAAGGAACTTGTTGAATAGGAGTGTTGTTTATTGTTAGGTTAAGAGATTCAGCGTCAATATGTTTCCTACGAGAGTGAAACACCATATACTTTGTTTTAGTACAGTTAACAGTCAGCTGATTCCTGGCAAACCATTCCGAAATGTTCGATAAATCGGTCATCGCGTCATTTTGTAAATCTGCTAAGGAGTGTCCTGTGAAAACTAAAACAGTGTCGTCCGCGTACATCAGTGCCCTTGACCTTTGTAGGGATCGCGGGACATCATTAATATAAAGAGAGAACAATATAGGGCCCAAAACTGAACCCTGTGGCACCCCGCATTTAATATAACCGTAGGATGATTTGATGTCACCAATGACTACCTTTTGTTTGCGTGCCGATAGATAACTAGAAAAAAAATCAAGCGAGTTACCTTTTATCCCATAAGAATGCATTTTTTCCAGTAAAATGGAATGACTAATAGCATCAAATGCCTTTCGTATGTCTAAAAATACTGCTATTGCTATGTTGTTTTCATGTAGCGCGGAATTAATATATTGCGTAAGCATCGAAACAGCAGTTGAAGTGGACCTGTTTGCAACAATCTAAAACGTTTCAGCATTTCGCATTTTTCGTGGAACACCGCAAAATGCCTTTCTCGGTATTGTGAAGGGACCCCCCCAAGCTTTCGCTGTAGATTCTTCGGTTGATTGATATGTAGGGTTTAACATCCCAAAACCACCATATGATTGTGAGAGACGCCGTAGTGGAGGGCTCCGGACATTTCGACCACCTGGGGTTCTTTAACGTGCACCCAAATCTGAACAAACGGGCCTACAGCATTTCCGCCTCCATCGGAATTGCAGCCACCGCAGCCGGGATTAAAACCCGCGACCTGCGGGTCAGCTGCCGAGTACCTTAGCCACTAGACCACCGCAGCGGGGCAGAGTTCCTCGGTTAAATTAATACCTTCATAAATCAGCATTTTCAATAACTAAACTATGTGCACTTTGCATTGACCCGGAAACAATATATCCCTTACTCTTCACCTTCGGCTGCTGACCCGCAGGTAGCGGGTTCAAATCCCGGCTGCAGTGGCTGCATTTCCGATGGAGGCGGAAATGTTGTAGGCCCGTGTGCTCAGATTTGGGTGCACGTTAAAGAACCCCAGGTGGTCGAAATTTCCGGAGCCCTCCACGACGGCGTCTCTCATAATCATATATGGTGGTTTTGGGACGTTAAACCCCACATATCAATCAATTACTCTTCACCTGCTGCCGTTTCACCTCACTCTGCCGAATAATTCACAGTGGCCGGTTGGTATGCTGAGATTGGCATTTCATACAACCACCTTTTTATCGTTTGCAGCCAGTCAGTTTTGTGCAGGCTGGAGTGCTAATCTGTCAGTGCTAGATAACTTTATTCAGGTAACCGGAAGGATACACTGCTAGTGGTACCACCAGATAAATTTGTTTGTTTGTCCCTCTTCTTCCTTCCTGCTAATATTTAAAAAAGTCTGCTTAATTGATTCCTTCCACCCTTTTCGCTTTCTTTTTTCAAGGTACATTAGTATTCAACTTATCTGATTGCCCTCTTTTATAACAAGCACTGCAAACAATTCACATTATAAGGTACAGCGTGGCCAAACCCTTTTGTGGGTAAGAGCCAAAATCCTCTGGGCAACGAAACAAAACAAGCGTCAATGAGCCGCCGTTAAAATCTTTCACCGAAAATGATTTCATGATAGATGTCACATAGGTGGGATTAAGTGTGCTAATCACTTTCTACGTGCTATCATAACTTTTTATTTGTATTGCCACGCGTATTCCATGTTTTAACTTTTGTTTCATTCCGTTTTCGCCCACAAAGCCTCTCAGATATGTTCACTGCAAACTTCACCTTTTTGTTCCTGTTGTGTTCCAAGCACCCCTGTGTCACGAGTGAGCCTCCGCACCCGCGAAGGACCGGTTGCTGAAACTGCTTCCAGATGTTAACTCCTCCCCTTCCCCCGCTCGGCGCAAACGAGCCACCGTTCATTTCCCCCGGCAGTTCGGCCGCCGCCTCCATCCGAATAGAAATAAACTTGTTTTAACCGTTCGAGGCTGTCTGAGCTTTTTGGACTACCGCGACCTACGCGTACGTCTATGGGCCGACGACAACGCCGGAGATAACAGCGGCGACAAGGAAGTGGATTTGGACCAAAGCTACGCAACAAATATTGACAAGCTACAAGCTATGGCTACGCATGTGCTCCCAAATCGGCTACCCGAATTCAACGGCTCATCATGGTCATCGTGGTTTGGACGCCTACAATTTTACTTCGAGGCTAACGACATCACTGATGCAGCAATGAAGAGGGCCAACCTGCTAACGCTGTGTGGGGAGCAGACATACGACACAGTCTGTGCCCTGATTCAGCCACGCACTGCAGCAGCCGTTGACTACGACGACATCGTAGCAGCGCTACAAGAGCGCTATGACCCAAGGCCATCGGAGGTTTACTGTCGAGCTCGCTTCCAATGGCGAGACCAACTGGAAGGCGAAAAAGTGGCCGAATACGTAGCGGCTCTCAAAAAGCTCGCTGCTGACTGCAATTTCGGGACGTTGACGGCCACAGCTGCAGCTACTGTGCAGGAGAGAGGATCGACTGCCACACCTGCTAACACCACTATGCTCCCCTTGGACGTTATGTTGCGTGACCGTTTTGTGTGCGGACTGCGTGACGCAGGCCTACAACAACGCCTGTTCGCGGAGACGGGTCTCACCTTCTCCAAAGCCTACGACATCGCCCAACGAGCGGAGAGCGTCGGTCACCAGCAGAGGGATATTCGACGGAACGTCAAGCCGGTGCATCACACCAGTCAGCAGTCAGGTCATTCCACGTCTAAGGCGAAATCAAGCAGAAAGACACAGCGCTGTTGGCGATGCGACGACATGCACGATCCCCAGGTATGTTGATACAAGACAGCGACCTGCAATTTTTGCCAAAAACTGGGACACATTGAAAGGGCATGCATCTCGAAGCGCACATGGCTCGGACCGAAGACTTCAGTGCAACAGAACAACAATGTCGACGCACAGGAGGGCCAGACGCAAGATACAAGCCGAACAGCACTAACGTCATCGGCACTGTATGACTTAAACGCCGTTGTGAACTTCGGAACGAGACCAAAGATTACAACTGAAATTATGGTACACCAGCGCCCTATCAGGTTTGAGGTGTATTCCGGAGCAGCATGTACGCTCATCAGCGAGGACACTTTTCGCGCTACTTGGCGTGAGAACGCACCAGCTCTCCAGCAAGCCGACACGCAGCTGAGAATGTGGTCCGGACATTCCCTTCCACTGCTGGGCTGTGCCAACGTAGACGTGTACTACAACGGGCAGACCCATCAGCTCCCCTTGCTAGTCGTCCACGGTTCTGGATCAAGCCTTTTAGGACGAAATCGGTTCACCCCCCTTGGAGTGGTCATTGGCGGAGTTCACCACACACTCAGTTATCCGTCAGTGGAGAAGCTTCAAGATAAGTACAAAGCGGTTTTCTCCGAAGAAATACCAGGGAACAACGAACCTCCAGTCACACTGGAGCTGCGGGAGGATGCAACGCCGAAATTTTTGAAAGCTAGGTCGGTGCCTTTCGCCCTACGAACGTCAGTCGAGAATGAGCTTGACCGCCTGCAGGAACAAGGGATCATCGAACCGACGCAACATTCGAAATGGGCTACACCACTCGTTGTCGTCCGAAAAAAGAACGGTACCCTATGCCTCTGCGGAGACTACAGGAGCACTGTCAACCACAGAAGCCCGCCAAGAGCCCCTATTCCTGAATGGGAAAGACCAGACACGCCTTGGCACACCCTGCACATTGATTTTGCTGGACCTATTGAAGGGTGTTCGTTCCTGGTGGTTGTAGACGCATACACCAAGTGGCTGGAGGTAAAACAAATGGCTACAACGACATCGGCAGCAGTTATCGACACTCTGCGGTCGTTGTTTGCAACGTTTGGCCTACCGCGCAAGGTGGTCTCGGACAACGGCACTCCGTTTGTGTCCACGGAGATTCTCAAGTTTTACAGCGACAACGGTGTCTCGTCTGTTATATCAGCTCCTTACCACCCGGCTACGAACGGACAAGCCGAGCGCTACGTGGCTGAGATAAAGCGCGCCCTTACTAAAGACCAGACTGGGACAATGCAACGCCGCATCGCGCGCTTTCTCTTCAGACAGCACAACACTGTTCAAAGCACTACTGATCAAACGCCAGCAAAATTGATGTTCGGACGAGAAATGAGAACCCAGCTGACAGCAATTATCCCGGAGCCCTCAGCGAAAGCACCGTCGGAGGAAGAAAAGCTCCCGCATAGCAGGAGAATTGAAAGTGGACAGCGCATATACGCCCGCCAGTTCGACAGAAAGCCCGGCTGGGTTGAAGCGACGGCACTCAAACGCATAGGTTGGCGGTTATGGCTCATCGACATTGGTGGAAAGGCCACACCTTAATTAGCTACGCCGTTCAGGTAATTTGCCAAGGGAACCTCTCATTCAAGCAGCCACCTCGACGGAAGCTTCGTTCCACTTAGCCTGGCATCTCGCACCAGATGAATCGGCGCCGCCGCCCGCCGACCCTGAACACAAGAGAAACGACACCCAGCGAGCGGAGGCTTCTCTTCCTAGTGCGTCCAGAGCGTCCACGCGCCCACGGCGGCCCCCAGATCGCTTCCAAGCGACAGTCTAAGGAGGGAGGAGATGTTCTGTTCCAAGCACCCCTGTGTCACGAGCGAGCCTCCGAACCCGCGAAGGACCGGTTGCTGAAACTGCTTCCAGATGTTGACTCCTCCCCTTACCCAGCTCGGCGCAAACGAGCCACCGTTTGTTTCCCCCGGCAGGTCGGCCACCACCTCCATCCGAATAGGAATAAATTTGTTTTTAACCGTTCGAGGCTGTCTGAGCTTTTTGGACTACCACGACCAAGGCGTACGTCTATGGGCCGACGACAACACCGGGCATAACAGTTCCTGAAGGTTCGCGATTATTGTAGATAGTTCTGTTAAGAAGTTATGATAGCGCGCAAACTCGAACACTCAAGGTTTTTCCAGAGCTTGCGCGACGAGCAGTGATAAGGCTGGAATATTCGACGGCACATGTATAAATGTCTACGTGTTTCACTACTTGTCAGTAGAGTGACGGCTGGCGCTCTGTTCACAGGTATCGGTGCCGCCGTGTATCGCTGCAATTCGACTTTCCGTTTACCGGCCACAAGCTCGGCCTAATAAGGCTGGTGCACACCGGCGACTAGCAGCGCTTTGAGACTGGTCGCAAACAGTCGCAAACGGTCGCAAAGCGACTGCTTTGGCTAGTCGCTTCCTCATCGATTTTTCAGTCGCGCGACTGCTGTCGCAAAGCTGTTGGAACCAATAAGCAATGCTCAATTTTGTTTTTTTTTCATTGCGCTTGTTTCCTGCCGCCAGATACAAACGAGTGCGTTCCTCTGGGTCTGTGGCACCATGGCCACCCCGGAATACTTGGCTTGGAGATGGCGGGGCGCAGCAGCTTGAGCAAAGTGTCGAATTTACGTGCCGGCATTCGCAAGATGCTAACGACCATCAAAGTAAAGAACAAATAAATTGTGCACTATCTTTTGCCCGTGTTAAAAAACGTTTTTTTTTTTGTCTTGAACTTGACTTGTCACCGCCTTCTATGCAGCGCGTTTGGAACGCGTTTGTGCTTCATGCCTTGGCAACAACCTAATACACCGCATTCGAGACGCGTTTGTGCTGTATTGTAGGCTGTGTCAAGTCAAGTTAAATTCAAGGACTGTTTCTGACTACGTATGACTCTCAGAAATACTCCTCGTCGCCTCAGCGCAGCTCGGGAGGCAGGCAGCTTGCATGGCCGGCCTTCTCCCGCGACAGAAAGGACAGTCACAACCACTACCAGCTTTTTTTTTCTTTGGAGGCATCTGTGATGCCAGCGCTGACACTATGGCTCTTCGCACAAGCACCATGACAATGTCTTGTTCTTCGCTTGAATCGAACTTGACACTGTTGGGAACGCTGTGCAAGAACGGATGAAAACGGTTTAGCGGTGCACTCGGTTCTGTTCACTCACTCAGCTGGCGGCGATCAGCTGATTGGCGTCGGTCTCCAGACTTCTCGCTGATAATGAGATACGGACGTGACTCTTCGGTTTTGTGACTTCTTGTCGCTCGCATGCAGCCTCTGCCGGTGTGAACATCAGTCGCTTTGCGGTCGCCAGTCGCGAATGGTCGGATGATCGCTGCTAGTTGATTGACTGATTTGTGGGGTTTAACGTCCCAAAACCACCATATGACTATGAGAGACGCCGTAGTGGAGGGCTCCGGAAGTTTTGACCACCTGGGGTTCTTTAACCTGCACCCGAATCTGAGCACACGGGCCTACGACATTTCCGCCTCCATCGAAATGCAGCCGCCGCAGCCGTGATTTGAACCCGCGACCTGCAGGTCAGCAGGCGAGTACCTTAGCCACTAGACCACCGCGGCGGGGTGTCCGCTGCTAGTCTGCTAGTCGCTGGTGTGCACCATCCTATAATGAATTTTTCATGGGCGAAGCTCCTTGAAGCAGCACTCATTCATCCCTCGTCGTAGTAGTACGTAACATGTCTTACGCTTTGACCTGCGAGGTGGTGCCGGTGGGAGATTTCTCCTGTGCGTTGAACAATAAAAAATTTGCAGTGTGCGCGTTATTTAAAAGCCGAATTTTCGTGTCTCTCATTCCCCATAGGAGCCATTGGCATTTACTCCGACCACTATCTGACAAGAAAGGGTTGCTACTTTATACTCGCTGGGCGTAACCTCCTTGGTTTAAGAAAGGTCTAGCGAGCGTCCGGCCGCAGTGCCATGAATACAGTGAACTAGTATATACCATGAACTCGAGGTGGTTAAAGGTGGGAAGTGGACCCGAAGCGCAAGCCGTAAGAAAGTGTGCGTGTGCCCCCTCTCGTTTAGTCCTTGGAATGTCCGCTGGATGGCGGTGCTTCTGTATGGGGAATATATGATGAAAAGATGCGAGATGGTGGTACTTGGAGTGTTGAGAGAGAGAGAGAGAATAAACTTTATTGAAGAATTAAAATTACGTGACTAATCCCGGGTGGAGCCCTCTTGTAGAGCCCCACTGGCCATAGCGGCTCGCCGGGCCTGGTCTAGGGTCACTAGTTGGCTCCCCAGTGCCAGCTCAGAAAGCCGTGCCTCCCAAGACCACGTTGTGAGTGTTTGTAGTGAGCGCACCAACCTAGATACTGCATTGGCTGGCCGCTCGGTACATTGGTAGGTTATGTGTGTAAGTGTGGCTGTGTGGTTACTACACCATCGGCATACCCCTGTTGTGTATTTCTGTGGAAAAATTGCGTGTAGTTTTGATATGTGGGGGTATGTGTTCGTTTGGAGGCGGCGCCAATCCCGGGCTTGTTGGCTGCTTAAGTTCGGATGTGGAGGGGCGTACGTGCGTCTTGTAAGGCGTTGGTTTTCCAATATCTGCCTGCTTGTTACACTTTGCTCTTCATGATGCCCTGTGAGGTGTCCTGAGGAGAGTCCTGCGTCTCGGCCAGTAAGTCCACAAGCTACGTAGTTTGCTTCCTCGTCCCCCCCCAGGCCTTCATGCCCTGGGCACCAAGTGACGCCATGTGCCTCCATCAACATGGACCCCAAAATATCAGTGACGCACCTTGGAAGTGTGCCTCTAAGGTATAAGCGACATGCAGCTTGTGAGTCTGTCAAAATATACGCTGAGCGCCCCCTTCTTTCGGCTTCTCTGATTGCCAAGGCTATGGCTGCTGCCTCTGCGGTGGCACTTGATCTGGTGCGTAGGGACGCGCAGGCCACGACTTTGCTTTGGTTAGTCACTGCCAATGCATATGCTTGTTTTCTGGAGCCTTGTGGTGGCGCGGGATAAAGACTGACGTCGGTAAAGTAAGCGTCTGGATCACTACTTCTCTGCAGGAGTTTTCGTGCTCGCGCTTGACGGCGCTTTTTGTTGTAGATCGGGTGCATGTTTTTTGGAACTGGTTCCATGATTATTTGATCACGTATTTGCTTGGGTACAATGACTGTCTCATCGCCACAATATTGAGGGGTGAGAGGGTATCCCAGCCTCTGTAGCAGTGTTCTTCCCTGGAGCGTAGTGGTGAGTCGTTCTCGCTGTGCGATTAGCGTGGCGGCGGCCAATTCTTCATACGTATTATGCATGCCGAGTCCCATGAGTTTTTCTGTGCTTGTGCTGTTCGGAAGTCGCAATGCTGCTTTGTACGCAATTCTGATGAGTCTGTCAATCTGCTCTATTTCGGGCTTGCGTGTTGATTGAAAGGGAAGAGCGAACGTGACTCGGCTGAGAACGAAGGCATGTACAAGGCGTACCGTGTCGGCCTCTGTCATCCCATCATTACTTCGCGCAATTCTAGCTATAAGGGATGCAATACTCTTTACGGTGTGTTTAAGTTTGCCCATTGAAGTCTTTACGCTGTTGTTTTCTTGCACGTGCATGCCTAATATTCGAGCTACTGGGGTCCTGTTGATGATCTGTCCGGCAATTTCTAGCTGCAGCGCGGGTGCACGGTTGGACCGAGTGCGTGGGGGTCTTATTTGCAAATATTCCGATTTGCTAGGTGCGCACGACATGCCTGCAGCAGTGAGGTAGCCTTGAATCATGTCTATAGCGGTTTGCAGTACATCTTGTCGTTCTCCATAGGAGCCCTTTGTTGCCCATAGCGTAATATCGTCCGCGTAAAAGGCACAGCCCAGGTTTGGTACAGTCTCCAGCTGGAGGACTAGTTTCCGGAGGCCGATATTGAATAAAAATGGAGACAAGATGGAGCCCTGAGGTGTGCCTTTCAGTGGGAGGTCGTATGGTGATGATTTGGTACCAGCTATGCCAATCTGCGCCTTGCGATTTCCAAGAAAATCAGAGGCTTAGTTGAATATGCGTTGTCCGCATCCTATGGCTGCAAGACCGTCTAGTATGGTAGAGTGCGCAATATTATCAAATGCTTTTTCGATGTCGAGTGCAACGAGTAGATTGTTGAGACTACCTGGCGCTGGGTTAAGCACTTCCTCTTTGAGCAGTAAGAAGATATCCTGGGTAGACACTCCTCGCCTAAATCCGTACATAGATGTTGGTAGAAGCCCCCGTTCTTCTGTGTATTGGTCAAGGCGAGTGAGTATAACTTTTTCGAAGAGCTTGCCAATGCATGACGTTAAAGAAATTGGTCGTAGCTGATCAAGGCTTCGCCGTTTGCCTGTTTTAGGTATGAGTAAAACCTGTGCCAGTGTCCATTCTGCAGGTATCTTTCCACTCGGTGTCCAGACTTCCTGATTAAAGTGGTCTGTGATGGCTTGTAATGCTTCATCGCTGAGGTTCCGTACCATGGCATTTGTAATGCCATCCAATCCGGGCACTGTATTTCTTTTGAAGCTTTGAGCCGCTGCATAAACCTTAGCAAAGGTTATGGGGGCGTCGAGCTCAGTGTTGGGTTCTCCATTGTATTCTTGACTGGGTGTTGGGCTAACGTTTCGCTTGCGTTCTCCTTTGTAGCGTTGTTTCAGCTCTTCTATTAACTGATCCGGATCACCTTGAAATTCCCCAGCTAGCCGTTGAAGGGTAGCGTTTGTTTCGGTTCTTGTTGCAGAGGGATCCAAAAGACTCCGTAGGATGTTCCACGTCTTTTTCGTGCTTAATGTGCCTTTTAAGGAATCGCAGAAGGTGCGCCAGTTGTTGTTGTAAAGTTCATTTGAGTAAGCGTTTACTTCCTCCGTGATTTTCGCTATACGGAGTCTGAGTTTCTTATTTAGCTTTTGTCGGCGCCACCGTTTCGTGAGGCCTCGACGAGCTTCCCAAAGATGTGTCAAGTGGGTGTAAATGGCAGGTGCGTCGGTAGTTTTTGATATATCTTGGTGTTCTTGTCATAGAGACCCTTAATGTACGGTGTCCATTGGGCTATAGTTGTTGGCTTGGGCCCGTCTACTTCCTGTTGCTCTCTATATTTAGTCCAGTTAGTCAGTCTGGCTTTTCCGAGCGGGCGTCGCAGTCGAGCTGTTTCATATGTTATTTGCACAATATTGTGATCGCTGCCCAGATTGTCGTCCAGCACACTCCAGCGCCTGGTCGCGGCATTGTTGGTTACGGTAAGGTCAGGAGTGGTGTCCCTGTTGACACTGTTTTCTATACGAGTCGGTATGCCCGGTGTCGTGAGGAGTGTGTAGTCGTAGCGCTGTATCGCTTCTAAAAGTCGCGTACCTTTGGGTCTGTCTGCGCTATAACCTCATGTGGTGTGCCAAGCGTTGAAGTCCCCAGTGATGATCAAGCGGTCGCGTGGTTGAAGCTTGTTGTTCAAATAGTGGAAGATATTGCTGAATTCCGCTTTTCTGTCTTGTGGGGGACTGTATATGTTACATATAACCTGCCTCGGGCGTCCTTTCTTCGCTGGCCAGAGCGTTACGATAAGGTGTTGCGTCTCTTCGTTCGGTGCCGTTATGCATGTAGCTGCCAATTCTTTCCGGACGAGTGTCGCAATCTTAGGTGTCTTTGGATCCATGTATAGTTTGTAGCCAGAAACTGTTTTAGGCCTGGCTCCCACCTCTTGCAAGCAGATTACGTCAGGAGGAACCAGCGCCGCCTTTATGTATATAGTGAGTGTAACGTGCTTGTTGTGCAGGGAACGACAGTTCCAGGACCATATAGTGAGATTCTCGTTTGCTATGCGTCGGTTAATTACCATGATGCGAGGAGGTGGGTGTGCTTTCAGCGTCCGAGGTAAGCATGCTTTTGGCGTCGGACTCCTGGGACTGCGGTTGGCTCTGCTTAAGTCGACGCTTCGTTTCTTTGTCGAGGCTTTCATGAACGTATCGCTTCAGGTCATGAAATTCGACAAAGAACTGTTTCATTTGGGCTTCTGTTTGCTGCAGTATGTGCTGTTGCATTAGCTGCAGTTGTTGTTGTAAAGTGAGGTTTGTCGCTGTTTGTTCTGTTCCTATATTGGCTACAGGATCTCGTGGTGGTGTCGATTGCGGTTGGATGTGCCCATTGTCCCGTAGCTTTTCGCTTGGGTGGCTAGTTAGATTTTGAGAGGCCTGGACTGTAGTTTTCGGGGTGGCTCCCATTAATTGGGCCCGCTGTTTTTCGAGCCACATTATTTTGTTCTCGTATTTGTCAAGGCGTTGCTTAAGCTGTTTGTTTTCAGCGGTTACTGCTTGATAGTGTACGTTTTGTGTGATGGGGGGAGTACATGCAGACTTGGGAGCCACGGCTTCCGCCCAGCTTACCGGAAGTGATGATGCCTGTTGGGTGCATCCTTGATCCCCGCCGTTGCCTTTGGCTCCCCCTCCTGGAGGACTGCGGTGGAGGTTCTGCTGAGTCGGTGCTGGTGCGCTCTTCTTGGATGGCGAGTGCGGTTTTCTGCCCGGGGACCGTGAATGCGACCGGGAACTGTGCTTGTCATCGGCTGACTTTTAGGCGTTTTCTTCCTCTTCGGAGGAGAACCAGCGGAGATTCTTGGTCCTCGGTGGGTCGTTGCTAGTGTCCTGTTGAAGCTTATCACTGTGGCCTGCTTGTACTTGCGGCTGTTTAGGCTTCGGCGGCTTAAGTCTTTTTTTGCAAGTTGGATCTCCTGTGGGGTGAGCCTCCCCGCACGAGGCGCAACTAATAGAACACGGATGTCCCTCCATTGGATTAGTCAGTCCGCACAGAAGGCAAATGGGGCGATCCGGATGCGGGCAAACGTCCCCGCAGTGTCCTTTTTCTCGGCAGACCTTGCAGACTTGAATCGTAGGTCGGAAGGGGTAGCAGCGGAGTTCACCCCCGTAATAGTAGACGGTACGAGGTAGCGTTGGACCGAAAAATTTAATGGCTGCGCTTTTCGTTGTCCCTATCATTCTGGCAGTGATGATCTCCACACCGTGTGTTCTGACACGTAGGTGCGCCATGAGAGTTTCGGTTGAGGTGTTCATCGGTACGCCGTGAATCACCCCTCTCAGAGTATCGTCTCCATTTGCGGCGTAGGCACGGACAGCGTGAGCAATGCCGTTAAGCACAAGGGCGCGTATCAGACGCACTTTGTCCGCCACTTCCTCATATTTGGTCGACAGAATCGCTATGTTTGACCCTGGGTTGATTCTAAGGGTGAAATGGTCATCTCTGATGCCAGCTTGGCATGCCTCGATGATTGTTTGCGCAAGCGTAGGAGTCAGAATGTTTCCCAGCGGGAGGCCCTGGTTTGGATGAATGACGATCTTGTAATCGTCCTTCGGCAACGGCGGTAGCTTTGGCAATTTCTTGAATGTTGGCGTGCCTGTCTTAACTTGGTCCTGGAGCCCTGCGCTGCCGCGCCTCCGCTCCAGTGCCTCTTGCTTGCGTTTTTTGGTGGATTTCGCTGCCTGCCAGCTAGCGTCCTCTTCTGCATGCGATTGAGCGCCGATAGCGTCTCGACTCACCGTATCGTGGTCGCCCTGGAGTTGATCCATTTGGTCGTCTGCTGTACCATCCTGGTCTAGGAGGTGGTATTGTTGGTCGGTCGCCGCGTTGAGAGCCATAGCTGGATGAAGCTCCGACGCGGGCGTCCCCAGCGTCGGTGCAGCTGCCGGCGGCTCCCCAGGTCAGCGTTTGGTGAGCGTCCTAGGGGTGACGAACTTTCTGAAGTCCTTTGGCACCTCCAAGTGGCAAGAAATCCTCTTGAGTGGTGCCCAGGCGTTCCTCGGAACTTCTTGAAGCTGATAGTAACGTTTCAAGTGGTTGCAGACGGAAAACACCACTAAAAAATTGCCCGCAGCTTCCCTCGGGGGAACACTGAGGAGGATGCGGAGCATATAATTGGTTGACGGGGTGTTAAAGTGTGACTTACTTGGGTCGATGGCTAAATTGGTTAACGTGGTTGTGAAATGGGGTGTTAAATTGCGACTTACTTGGGTCGATGGCTAAATTGGTTAACGTGGTTGTAGGAGGGGGTGTTAAATGAGTGAACACGTACACACGTATGCGAAAGGGCGGTGCTGGTCGAAGGGACGTCGATCATTCTGTTTGTGGATTCGTTGGCATTCATTTCACCGCGACCTTGGACGTCGACGCGCCGTACAAACCAACCGACGAGCGGCAACTGAGCGAGCGAGCGCCGACCTTGAGTATATATACAGCGCGACGGCGCATGCACTGTCAGCTGTTGAATGTTCTCAAAGCGCGACGACGCATGCGCGTCCACTGGAGAATCAGGAGAATTGTAGAATGTTCTCGAAGGGGAGAAGCGCGCGCGGCACAGATGGTGGGTGACGGTGCATGCGCGCGTCAGCTGTCTAATGTTCGAGAAGGGGGAGAAGCGCAACGGCGCATGCGCGCGTGTCAGCTGCCGATGTTCTCGAAGCGCGACGGCGCATGCGCGCGCGTCAGCTGCCGATGTTCTCGAAGCGTGACGGCGCATGCGCGCTACATTATACAGCTAGCGATTGTTGGTGAAGAGGAGAAGCGCACGCGGTGTGTAGAGGAGGAAGGGTTCACAGATGGTGGAGGAGTGAAGCGCGCGCGGTGTGTAGAGGAGGAAATGATGCACAGATGGTGGAAGGAGGAGGAGGAAGCTTGCGGACGGCGCCGCACTACAAGCCTCGAGTATTAGATGCTCCGCATCTAAAATCATGAGAATACAGAGCGCGAAGCGAGCGCGTCTGCACTACTTCGAGCCCCCTGGCGGTCTCTTGGAGTGTTGAATAGTTGGACGAATGAACACATAGGCAGATGCATGGATGGACGCATGAACGGACGCAGGGGCGGCTGCATGGACGAACGCAGGGACGGACGCACGAACAGACGCACGCACGGGCGGGCTGATGGACGCATGAACGGTCACACTGACGGACGCTTGGACGGACGGAAGATAGAACGAATGGACGGACGAATTCTTCGCCCCACTCTCCATCATTCACTGCGTGGATATGCTGCCACTTTTTTTTCTTTGGAGGCGTCTGTGATGCCAGCGCTGACACCATGGCTCTGCGCACAAGCACCATGACCATGTCTTGTTCTTAGCTTGACTCGAACGTGACACTGTTGGGAACGCTGTGCAAGAATGGATGAAAACAGTAAAGGCGGCACACTCGGTTTGCTCCGCTCACTCAGCTGGCGGCGATCAGCTGATCGGCGTCGGTCTCCAGAGTTCTCGCTAATAACGAGATACGGACGTGACTCTCCGGTTTTGCGACTTCCTGTCGCTCGCATGCAGCCTCTGCCGGTGTGAACATCAGTCGCTTTTCGGTCGCCAGTCGCGAATGGTGGGACGACCGCATCTAGTCTGCTTGTCGCCGGTGTGCACCATCCTATAAGACTTTTTCAGGGGCGAAGCTCCTTGAAGCAGCACTAATTAGTCCCTCGTCGTAGTACGTAGCATGTCTTACGCTTTGACCTACAAGGTGGTGCCGGTGGGAGATTTCTCCTGTGCGTCGTTGATCAATAAAAAATTCGCAGTGCGCGCGTTAACTAAAAGCCGAATTTTCCTGTCTCTCATTCCCCATTTGGAGCCATTGGCATTTACACTGACCACTATCTGACAAGAAAGGGTTGCTACGTTATACTCGCTGGGCGTGACCTCCTTGGTTTTAGAAAGATTTAGCGAGCGTTGGGCCGTGGAGCCATGAATACAGTAAACTAGTATATACCATGAACTCGAGGGGGTTAAAGGTGGGAAGTAGACACGAAGCGCAAGCCGTAAGAAAGTGTGCATGTGCCACGTCTTTTTTATTCACTGGATTGTCCGCTGGATGGTGGTGCTTCAATATACAAAATATATGATGAAAAGATGCGAGATGGCGGTACTTGGAGTGTTGACTAGATGGACGAACGGGCACACAGGCAGATGCATGGAAGGACGCACGGATGACTACACGGACGGAAGGACGCATGGGCGGCCGCAGGGGCAGATGCATGGACGAACGCTAGGACAAACGCATGGATGGACGTTGAGACGCACGAACAGACGCGCGCACTTACGGGTGGATGAACGCACGGACCGTCACACAGACGGACGCATGGACGGACGGAAGCAAGAACGAATGGACGGATGAATGCTTCACCCCACTCTCTATGATTCCCCCTGTGGATATTCTGCCATTTTTTTAGGCCTACAGTCTGCTTCATTCGTCCCAGTCACAACCTCATGACAATATCGACCACACACGAATAAATAACCAGTTGAGGCTTGTGCTTATCTTGTTAACACTGTGTCCTGTGTCCTTCGTAATATTTCCTTCGCAACCTCTCCCTACCGTAAGCGCTTCGCCACGCCAACGTGAACCAACAAGCCCCTTTCGTAGCAATACTGTTGCTAGTCAAAATTAAATTTGTGTAAGGAATCAGAGTGGCATAACGGTTGATGTCTCTCAGGCGAAATACATGTAGGAAGGGCAACAAAAAGAACGCAACTGCTTGGCATTCAGCAGTAAATTAGACGTGCAAAGAAAAATGACACTAGTGGCAATAACTGAAACATGATGGTACATTACCTGACTTCCATTGCCGCAGTACGTCTGAAGAGGTCCCTGTCGTCGGAGTAGGTTCAACCCACTCACTTTGTATTCATTGAAGAGTATGGGATAAAATGGTCCAGAGTTCACGTTCTGCTCTTTGGAGCTCACCTCTGGTGGGATGCCAACTAACGCCGTCTCAATGGCTTGCTCCAGACGGCGATCGTTGTCGGCATCACACCACTCTAAAATGTAAGAGTGCAGCACTGTATTTCAGCATAGCGTGATTACTCGCTGTTCCAATGCATCTGTGTTTAGGCAAAGAAGTGTTAGTCAAGGCTTGAAGCATTCTGTGCCAAGAATTTCATAGTGGTGTAAGTGTAGTGCAAAATACATATATTTAACTCTCACGTGGACCTATTCTTCCAACTCTCATACACACAAGAATAATTTAGATTAATGCATTTGAAGGTAAGCTGCAGCACTTATCAAACAAGAAGCGTGCAAGCACCGTTTGATCATAACTGAATACAATGAAAGCGATGTGAGAGTTCTCATAAGTGACTGCAAATAGTGTTTTTTGTTGAAAAATATAACAGAAGCTGTTTCCGCCAGGCTTGTTGAGACGCCGAGCTTACACGGCAACATCATGCTCGGTATGCCTCGTCATCAGCACTGCTGAAGCGTGGCCTCGTCAGTTAGTTCGTGCAATGATACGTCGTGAGTTACTCATGAAGGCCATGGTTGCAGATATGAGAGACGCTTGCTCACGTAGCACTCGAAACGTAGAACCCATTTCTAGCTCCGCGTACAAAGTCAATTGAGGGGAGGGTGAACGTGCATTCGCTTGGTTTCACCATCATTTTGCAGTCAAGCTGACCACGCCTCATCCAAATGCGATGTCTGAAAACGGGAAATCTATTGATTTCTCTGCACTATTATGCCGGCATTGTCTCGAGACGCTACATCTGCACGTCGCTGAGTGTAACACGCCTTGAGCGGCCGAACCTCACGTTGATGCAACGAATGGCTACGTGACGGAAACCGAGGATGATTTGGTTTCCGTGCCCACACTTTCGGCGAGCTCGCTGGGGCGGAGTGAGACAAACGACCGCGGTGGGAATCTTGACATCATCGACAATGTTGTTAGCCCTCGTTAAGCACGATGGTTCATAGAAACGTGTAACATACTATTTAAAAGTACGCACAGAGAAAAGTAGATGAAAAAAAAAGAAAACATCAAGGAACTCATCCGTACTATGAATAAGGCACGGTAAGAAAGCTAGTAAGCTGTATCCTGGTGTTATTCTTTCGAAGTTCTGTTCTTCGAAAAAACTAGACTTGGGAGCCATTTCTAAAAGTAATTTTTGAATATATCGTATATTCACTTGTAAAGGCATGGCTAAGAATATAAATATTAACTTCGGCAAGCCAGTGAATCTTATAGAACGACCACTAACGTGTGTGATGCCTGCAAAATACTCGCATGAGATCACTTACGGCACCGGTAATAGAAAGTCTAATTTAGGAGCAAGAAACATTGTCGATGTTGGCTCAAGAATGTCCTCAGACCAGGCGCATGTTATTTTTAACATGTGGCCAGTGCTGTATACGTTCGGTGTCGAATGTCCTTACTGCGTTGTATTTGGCATGTCATGAAGTATTCATGAATGTCGTAGATGGGGTAATATTCAAGCATATATTCACAAGAAAGCCTGTGTCGCACTTATGGACATCGTAGTTTATGGGAAGCTGAAAAAGGGACAGCAAGAGATGATACAACTTGTTAATATAAGACTTCTAATGATGTTCGTGTCACTTGTAGTAGAGTTCCTATCTTAGATGTCCGAGTGGCTGGCTATTGGATATTTCACCAAACAACTGCAAGTGCAGCCTGACGCCGCTCGTATGTAGCCAGCCAATGAGCCTACGTATGTTTCAGAATTCGGTTGCACTGCAGCATAATAATAAGTGTTATTGAATGAAATGCAGCTTCGGGTAGTGGCAAACGAAAGGCCTGTTCCATGACATTATTCACGTTCACGTAATGGGAGCACTGAAATTGTTTTAAATTGTTCAAAATAATCAGAAGATGATACCAATGATACGTTTTTGAAATCGAAATGTGCTACTAGAGTTTACAACGCAGGGTGGTAAGAGATAGCATTTCCATGTCACGCATTTAACAAGGCTGCAATAGTCACCTGAAAAGCTGTCTGCGAATCCAAGCAGCAGTGCTAGGAGTCCCAGTGTCCGTTTAATGGTATTCGGTGTCATAATTCCTGCTGTACGAAAAATCAAGAGAATACACGTTTTTTAAATGTGACGCTGTTGTTACAGAAACAGAGATGCTTTTGATAGATGATGAGGTCCCAGGAAAAGATATGCCATAAAATGTCATTGCTCTATGCGTAATAAAAGTGCATAATATTAGAGGACGATTACAGCACTTATACATTCTGGAGATGGTCGTCACTATATCTGTTCTTAAACAATACGTATATCTCAAGTTTCAATACTGAGGAGCTCTCTAATCAATAAATTATCAATGCAGGCTAATAAAAACTAAGTAAGCTTGGTGCTGCAGGATGTCATCCTGTCGCACACAGTTTCATTTACCCGAGAAACTTGAGGACTTAATAATGACATGTGACAAAACAACTCTTTTATTGTTAATGTGAAGACACGTTTGCACTTTACGTTTTCTATACTTCTCAGCCCATATTCCAATTCGGTGATTGACCTGTGTTCCTTAAGAAACCCGTGTTAATTTTTAATAACTAAGGTATATCTTAAAACAATGTCATACACTAAAAACGAAGGCAGAAATAACTAAAAATAGCAATACAAGTTAGTCTAGTTCATATCATACAGGAATCTATTGCATAATGTGACCTTCAGGCATTCATATTTCTTCAGAATTATTGCACATCTTTGCAATTTTTCGCTTACTACGGGGTGACTTCAAAAAGTTATTTCGAATATATATATATATATATATATATATATATATATATATATATATATCATCATCAGCCTGACTACGTCCACTGCAGGACAGAGGCCTCTCCCATGTTCCGCCAGTTAACCCGGTCCTGTGCTTGCTGCTGCCAATTTATACCCGCAAACTTCTTAATCTCATCTGCCCACCTAACCTTCTGTCTCCCCCTAACCCGCTTCCCTTCTCTGGGAGTCCAGTTAGTTACCCTTAATGACCAGCGGTTATCCTGTCTACGCACTACATGCCCGGCCCATGTCCATTTCCTCTTCTTTATTTCAACTATGATATCCTTAACCCCCTTTTGTCCCCTAATCCACTCTGCTCTCTTCTTGTCTCTTAAGGTTACACCTACCATTTTTCTTTCCATCGCTCGCTGCGTCGTCCTAATTTAAGCTGAACCCTCTTTGTAAGTCTCCAGGTTTCTGCTCCGTAGCTAAGTACCGGCAAGATACAGCTGTTATATACCTTCCTCTTGAGGGATAGTGGCAATCTACCTGTCATAATTTGAGAGTGCTTGCCGAATGTGCTCCACCCCATTCTTATTCTTCTAGTTACTTCAATCTCGTGGTTAGGCTCTGCGGTTATTACCTGCCCTAGGTAGACATAGTCTTTTACAACTTCAAGTGCACTATTACCTATCTCGAAGCGCTGCTCTTTTCCGAGGTTGTTGTACATTACTTTCGTTTTCTGCAGATTAATGTTAAGACCCACCCTTCTGCTCTCCTTGTCTAACTCCGTAATCATGAGTTGCAATTCGTCCCCTGAGTTACTCAGCAATGCAATGTCATCGGCGAAGCGCAAGTTACTAAGGTATTCTCCGTTAACTCTTATCCCTAACTGTTCCCATTCTAGGCTTCTGAAAACCTCCTGTGCGCACGCGGTAAATAGCATTGGGGAGATTGTGCCCCCTGCCTTACACCCTTCTTGAGTGGTATTTTGTTGCTTTCTTTATGAAGCACTATAGTAGCAGTTGATCCCCTGTAGATTTCTTCCAGAATGTTTATATTTACTTCATCTACGCCCTCATTCCGCAGTGTCTGCATGACTGCTGATATTTCTACTGAATCAAACGCCTTCTCGTAATCTATGAAGGCTATGTATAGTGGTTGGTTATACTCTGAGCATTTCTCTATTACCTGATTGATAGTATGAATGTGGTCAATTGTTGAGTAGCCTGTTCTAAATCCTGCTTGTTCCTTTGGTTGATTGAATTCTAATGTTTTCTTTACTCTATTAGCAATTACCTTTGTAAATAGCTTGTATACTACAGAGAGCAAGCTGATCGGCCTGTAATTCTTCAAGTCCTTGTGATCTCCTTTCTTATGTATTAAGATGATGTTAGCGTTCTTCCAAGACTCTGGTACCCTTCCCGTCAGGAGACACCTCGTAAACAGGGTGGCTAGTTTTTCTAACACAATCTGTCCTCCATCTTTCAGCAGATCTGATGTTACCTGATCCTCACCAGCAGCTTTGCCTCTTTGCATGCTCTCCAAAGCTTTTCTGACTTCTTCTATCATTACTGGTGGGGTGTCATCTGGGTTACTGCTAGTTCTTATAGTATTAAGGTCATGGTTGTCTCGGATACTGTACAGGTTTCTGCAAAACTCCTCTGCTATTTTAACTATCCTATCCATATTGGTAGTTATTTTGCCTTTTTTGTCCAGCGAACGCTGGAAAGCATTCTGCGAATCTCTAGACCCTCATAAAGCGCTGTCATATATCTGGAGAACAGTTCGTGGTCTTCGCTCCTCTTCACAACAACGGCACCCTTTTAAAGCTTTGGCACTTCATCATGAAAAAACAGAACTCGAGGTGGCTGAAGAATTTTGCACGAGAGTTGCCGGGAATATTATGAACGAGAGCATTGACGCCGTGATCGTTCCTGAGACGCGATTACCAGAAATGGACATTCCGTTCACCATAGAAGAACTGGAAGGCGCGTTAGTCGCTTCTAAGCGCATGTCATCGCCAGTACCTGATGGTATTACTTATAGTGCGTTGGGACACCTTGGACAAAAAGCTAGAAAAGAACTTTTAACATGCTTCAACAACTCCTGGCTCAGCGGCAGTGTTCCCCGAGAATGGAAAATTAGTCGATTAATACCACTTTTGACATCGGGAAAATCACCATTGGACTTGACAGCGTATCGCCCTATTGCCCTCGCAAGCTGCCTCGGAAAAGTGATGGAAAGAATTATTCTATTTCGTCTCGAGTGGTACTTGGAACGATACACCAAATACCCTTCTTGCATGGCAGGCTTTCGTCGGGGCCGCTCCTCCATTGACTGTGTCCTTGATTTATCGACATTTGTTCAAAAAGAAAAAAGTCGCAAGCGCATATCAGTGGCACTCTTTCTTGACGTGAAGGTTGCATATGATAATGTAGCTCACGATGCCATCCTCACTTCTCTCGCCGCAATGGGCATTAGTGGACGAATGTTTCAATGGATAAAAGATTATATAACTGGCAGGGGTTTCTTTGTACAAACATATGAGGGTACAACTTCCCAACATTACACCTACTGCGGAGTACCTCAGGGAGGTGTTTTAAGCCCCACATTGTTCAATGTGGCCCTCATTGGTCTGGTGAAGGTTCTGCCAAAGTCGGTGTGCCTATCCATATACGCCGACGATATTTGCCTCTGGAGTGCTGCAGTTACTCGCCCTCAGGTGCGTGCACGAATACAGCGGGCAGCAACCCTCACAACAGCCTACCTTCAGAAACAAGGCCTAAATATATCAACTGTGAAGTGCGCGTTGATGGCGTTTACACGCAAACCAATGACGCCATACCCTGTTTACATCAATGGGCAGAGTGTCAAATATGCACGGACGCATCGTTTCCTGGGCATAATTATCGACAGAAGTCTTTCGTGGAGCCCACATTGTGCGTACTTGAAGAAGAGACTGCTATCTATTGTGCATAATATGAAATTCTTGTGCGGTAAAGCATGGGGAACTTCTGTGGCCTCCATGCTACAGCTGTACAGGGCCCTATTTTTGGGTCTATTGCGCTACAGCTTGCCGGTACTGACTAACACTTGCAAATCGAATACTCATTCATTGGAGAGTTTGCAGGGTCAGGCACTGCGTATGTGCCTAGGACTGCCCCGATGCGCTTCTACTTATGCCACAATCATGCTTGCCAAAGACCATCCGGTCAGGACATATATAGTTGTGGATTGCCTCAGAGCGCACATTCGACATGCTAGCCGTGTCCCCGACCACCACTTGGCCCTTATACCTTCCGGAAGACCACGTGCTGCGTTTTCAGACGTCATAGCCAAGCACCTAAACAGCATTCCATCAGGATATACGCCAGCTGCGAGAACGGCATGCCCTTTCTGGTGCCTCGACCAGCCGCAAGTACGTCTAGCAATTCCGGGAATCAAAAAGAAAAGCAGTCACTCCAGAGTAGCATTGAAGCAAGCAACACTGCTATTATTACATGAGTTGTACTTAGACCGAACGCAGATATACACTGATGGGTCCGTCTCATCCAGCAGCTCATCAGGTGTCGCTGTAATTCCTGCTGCAGAAATGACAATCAAGTTTAAGTTGTCGCATATTACTACATCTACGGCATCAGAGCTTGCTGCTGTAAGGGCTGCTTTACAATATCTCGTTCAAGAACGTCCAGGAAAATGGGTCATATTCTGTGATTCGAAGGCAGCGCTCCAGAGTTTGCAGTCTGCAATGCGTAGGAGGAGCCATGACCAACTGGTACAAGAAATAAGACATTGCCATCATGAAGCTCTAGCACGAGGGCATGATATTATATATCAATGGCTGCCTGGACATATCGGTATTACCGGAAATCAATTAGCCGATGATGCAACCCGCTCAGCCCATGAACAAACCCGTGTAGTCCCGATTCCTCTATCAAGGAATGATGCAGCAAGACAACTTTACCTGCTGGCTCGACATCTCACACGCACGTTCTGGTCGTCTACCAGCTTCCAAAGGTGTCAATTTTATGAACTGGATCCTTCGCTCAAGCTAAAGCTACCATCACAACTTTTCCGCTCCGATGCGACACTGTTATGCCGCCTTTGGTTGGGTGTTGCATTCACAAAGGCGTACTACTTTCGCATTGGTATGGCAGACACTCCTACATGCGACTACTGCGGAGATGAAGAGACCATCGAACACGTCCTGTGCAGCTGCGCTTGCTACGACACACAGCGATGCCAGCTACGGATGGTTTTGTATCGACTTGACCCCGGACCATTTTGTGTGCAGAAGATACTAGGACCCTGGGCATCTGCCTCAGTTGCGCAGAAAGCAAATAAAGCACTGCTACTTTACCTTAAGTAACAAACCTGAGCGACCGCCTGTAAACTGTGTGTGCTCCCCGAGTGTGCTCGTGATTGTGTGTACCTTCTCATCTTTCTGCAACCTCTTTTCTCCCCTTTATCCCTTCCCCAGTGCAGGGTAGCAAACCAGATGTGCGTCTGGCTAACCTCCCTGCCTTTCCTTGTATCTTTATCTCTCTCTCTCTTGTCCCTTAGTGCATACATCCGACTTTTGCCTATCCCAAGTTTCCTCTTCACTGCTTTGACGCTTCCTCCGTTTTTCAGAGCGTGTTCAATTCTCTCCATGTTATACCTTCTTACATCGCATACCTTACGCCTATTAATCAACTTTGAAAGCTCTGCCAGTTCTATTTTGTCTGTTGTACTTGAGACTTTCATGATTTCACGCTTCTTAATTAGGTTTTTCGTTTCCTGGGAAAGCTTGCCAGTGTCCTGTCTAACTACCCTGCCTCCAGCTTCCACTGCACACTCCGTAATGATACTCGTCAGATTACCATTCATTGTATCTAGGCTAAGGTTGGTTTCCTCACTAAGAGCCGAGTACCTGTTCTGCAGCGGCACTCTGAATTCCTGTACTTTCCCTCTCAGTGCTACCTCATTGATTGGCTTCTTTCGTATCAGTTTCTGTCGTTCGTTCTTCAAGTCTAGGTGAATTCGAGACCGTACCATTCTATGGTCACTGCATCGTACCTTGCCAACCACTTCCACATCCTTCACGATTCCTGGGTGTGCAGTCATTATAAAGTATATTTCGTTCTTATTTTCGCCATTAGGGCTTCTCCATGTCCACTTGCGGTTTTCTCGTTTTCGGTAGAAGGTATTCAAAATCCGCAAATTATTCCGTTCTGCAAATTCTACTAGTAGCTCTCCTCTGGCGTTTCTAGTGCCGATGCCATAATCTCCTACTGCCTGGTCTCCAGCCTACTTCTTCCCTACCTTTGCATTAAAGTCGCCCATCACTATAGTATACTGTGTTTTTACCTTACTCATTGCCGATTCCACGTCTTCATAGAAACTTTCAACTGAAGCGTCATCATGGCTGGATGTAGGCGCGTAAGCCTGTACTACCTTCATCTTGTATCTTTTATTCAGTTTAATTACAATACCTACCACCTTTTCATTAATGCTATAGCATTCCTCTATGTTGCCAGCTATGTTTCTGTGAATTAGGAACCCCACTCCTAGTTCTCTTCTGTCTGCCAAGCCCCGATAGCAAAGGACGTGCCCATTCTGTAGCACATTATAGGCCTCATCTGTCCTCCTAACCTCACTGAGCTCTATTATATCCCATTTAACACCCTCTAGCTCCTCGAATAGTACAGCTATTCGAGGAGCTAGAGAGTGTAATCTATATATATATATATATATATATATATATATATATATATATATATATATATATATATATATATATATATATATATATATATATTTATATATATATATATATATATATATATAATTGTCTTTCGTGAGCGGGAGCTACTGATCATGATGATCCTTGTTTCTCTGGCGCACACCCGCAAAGAGGATTGGTGAAGAACCGGGCGGCAGGATCTTAAGTAAAAGGCTTATGGTTTTTCAAACACAACCTAATTGTGGAATGAAAAAAATTCTATAGAAACAAAAGCGAAAATTCAAAAAAGGAGTATATCTGAGCACGGATCGATGCAGGCTATCAGATGCGATTTGAGACAGAGGTAATGGTGGGTCTAAATCGAATAATCTATATATATATAGCCACTTAGAAAACACGTTGCGCCTGTCTGTGTTGTTTTTCTTCGTCGTCAGTTGATGTGGGCTGTCAACCAGGATGAACGGATACCAATTCGCTTAAGCTTCTATTGTTATACATTGCAAACGTGGTACAAAAGAACACGTGAGATTTTGACAACACAAGGGGGGAATGAAATTATGAGACCTGAACTTACTCGGGCTCCACAACAGTTTTCAAAGCATGTTCTCCATGTCACCTTGATGACTTGTGCGCAAAACACGTAACTGGAACCTGTGCTTTGGCTTATAAGCTCTCTAGGCTTCTATGGGCGCATACCCTTCACTATAGGTTGAGCGTGAGCTCCTTAACTTATCGCAAATGATTCTAGACAGTATATTCAGCGATGATTCGACGTCTGTTAGTATGCACAGAATAAGTATTTATCAAGAAAAGCACGCACATACCTTGTCTCTTCCACTATAGGTGCCACTGCAGCAGTCTTGCGGCTGCTCCTCAGAGTATATGTGATTCAAGTATGGTTTTTCCGGGGGACGAAATTCAAGAAAAAAGGCAGGGTCTGTCTTGGTTTCTTGTATCAGAGTTAGTGCGGACTGCCTACTCTTGGTATCAGAATGAGTTCTTGAAACGCGATACGATGTGCGATATCTTGTCAGAGCGTCTGGAACGAAAATATGCTTCTGACCTTCGCAACTGGGTTAGTAGATGACGCAACTTCAAGGGGACTCACTGTTAGATAGCAGCGCAATTATACAGATAAAAAATGAGAAAGAAAAGGTACTTGTACTTCATTGAAATTATGACGTTGTTAATTAGGCATTTATGGATAGCGGTAATACAATAAGCACAATCGTGTCTCTGTGAATGTTTGCCAGTTGAGCCCAGCCGGCAATGTACACTTGAACACACTTAGAGCTTGAAAAAAAGTGAATTAACCTTAGTGGTTGGGCATTGTAATTGCTAGTCAGATCATATGCAGGTCGTGTCCCTTCATCTTAATACGTGTTTTTTTTTTTGTCGCTGAAACTTGTATGTGCTTTCAATGTTTCTAAAAGCTATATTATCCAAAGAAACCATGTGAAATATCAGGCGGCCAAAAAGTGAGAGCTATAGTGAAAGTGTCTCTTGCGACTTTTGTTAACGCAGTGCCCAGTTTTCGTGCTCTGAAGTTTTTATTTATAGCATGATCGGCTGTGCTATTTCGTCATCCCATAACTAGACCTAAATAAATAGCAGCACCCCTAAGTCTTCGGTGTAACTGCCTTAGCACATAACACCTACTTTTATGAAATTCCCAGCGCCATAGTCTATCTCATATATGTTAAAGGCCAATGTGATTGTGCGTTTATGTGTTTGACATATAATCCTAAGCAAAATCTTACGCATTAAAGATGCTGCGCCCACAACGAAACTTATATCCAGTCACAGCAGGCATAATTAGGGTAGTACACTTTACTAGCGTATGTGACGGGTTGAAAATTGAAAGTACATAAGCATCGTATGAATATAGTAGAGTGTTAAAAGGTTTATTGGTGCTTCTGTTCCCTGTGGATTGTATGAACAAACATTAGGCGTCCTTCGCAAATAGAAATTCAAATTTCCACCATAATTTTCCAATGCATCATTGAATATCAGACGATGTTATGATCTTTTTGTATGAAAAAATAATACAGTTCATGTATTTAAATATTTCTTACGATTCTGCAACTCGACAATATTTAAAGAGAGTCGTTCTTCAGCTTCAGACAAATATACCTATGTAATTGCTTAGGCATACACGTTATTGCTAAAGCCATGATACAGTATGAAGCTTCAAATACAGCACATTGGTACACTGAACAGTAGAATTGTTGAAATTATATTTTTTTCTGTATAGGCGCATAGAATCATGAGCTATTTCGTTTCGTAAATCATTAGTTTGTTAGTAAAACAGCAAAAGCATAATTATATACTACCTAGCAAGTTGAATTTTTGTTCATACATTAAGAGGCCTGGTAATAAATGATTTAATGACCAAATTATTACGTTAAATGAATTGATTAGAAACAACATTGAAAAGTGAAGCACACATGATGCCAAATGGGAATGGATGAAGCCTGAAGAGGTGCGATGACACCGAAAGAGATATATAAATGGTGAAGGAAAACTAGCATCGAGGAGGCAAGTTTAAGTTCTACATTGGCTTAGTGCTTTGTTTGGTACATAGGGCAATGCATTATTTTCCTCAAATGCGCAGTATTGCGTGGAGGGAGTCGATGGTTAAAATGCATCAGCACTTGAACCTGCTCTTTGCGTTATTTTTTCAGTAAAAAGTCCTCCGCAGACTACCCCACTCAAATTGAAGGTCATAAAAGTGGCCTATATTTGAAGCAATACCATCGAAAAAACACGTCATGTACACTGAACCCACGTTTTTATTTTAGAATGACGCGCTGTGGCACTGCTCTGACATAATTTTTTTATTTCTCATTCTTCTTCGGGTATCTGCGAAACTATGCTGGGTAAATTCTCCTTTTTCTTGGTAGTGATGAAATATTGACTGCTCAAAATGAAGCCTTAAATAGCCCTAATAGGATTGTTTTCTCTTTTTATTTCCAAAATACTGTCTAGGTTCGGGACGAAGAAATCTGTGCTATTGCATAAGTGTTAATTTCGAATAATCACTGGGAATATTGTTAAATATATAAAGTAGAAATAAGTAGATAGACCAGTCTGCCCTTGTTAGAGCAAAATGAATTTGATATTCTGGCATTTTCTTTTGGTATTCATAATTAGATATTTAAATGCATTGAAAACTGCACATAGAACATAGAACTGCACATAGAACATAAAAGCACATAGAACTACAAATCTTGTTTTCCTCTCGTGGCCATTCTTGCGTATTATATATTCACATCCAAAGAGCACGCCAGTTCCGACCTCTTTCTCTTTGCGGACAATCATAGAAGGTAACTTTCATTACAGTATCTTCTCGAAAACCTCGTACAAAGTGGTGAAAAATAGCCGATTCCACTCCTCCCGTTGATGGGTTGGTGCGAGCTTCCCGATCAAGTCGAAGGCATCTTCCAACGGCTTTCCGGCCCCGGTGAGCCTAAGATGAATCTTTTCGATAGCCACTGGAGTCGCTGGACCTTCGTAAAAGAGCTTGGCTTCGCCACCCGAGCCGTCCACTCGCAGTGGCACTGTGATTCTTGTAAAGCCCACTGCCAATCCGATGGTACCACCATGTGCAGGGCAAACAAACTGCCACGGAAACGTAATCTGAATGCCTCCTCCTCGGTTTACCAGGTCGAACTGAATCATTCTCGTCCCGTTTTCGCAGTAGGGGAAGATTGGTCCGTAGAGACGCAGCAGCCGAAGACCTGTAACGTTAGGCTCCTCCGATCTCGACTCCCGGAATCAGCGTCTGGGTGAAATCCGGTTGTGTAGCCCACTCCTCGGGCATCTTGTCCAGCATGTTGGAAATGAGAGCCTCAATATCCAGGTCCGCGAAATGGCATCGGGGCCCTCCTATTCGGCATGGTATAAACAAAGCAATGGCAACGTATATTTTGATACCTCAAAGCATTCATCGGTCATCGTCATCGTAAAACAATACTAATGAAACAATATTCTCTTGTGTGTATACAAGAGTAGCTCAGAGTTCAGTGTACGTTATGAAATTGACTTAAACACAGCAAGAACTTAAAAGTGGTTAGTATGAAGGCCTCACTTAAATATATAAAAACTCTACGTCGCGCGAAAAGCAGGTGAACAGGTGAAATTTACACACGCCTATAAGTTCGCAAAAACGAAGCTTTCGCTCAAAACGGACAAAACTAAAATTGTTTTATGCCAGCAAGGACGTTATTCGAACTCAGACTTGGAAAGATTTGTACATTTTATTAGGATTGGTTAGTTTGTGTTCCCGTTTTTTTAGCATATGGCTGTTATGCATTTTTCTTACTGCCTTTTTCGGACTGCCAATGTACAATACGTTTGCAGGTTATCACGTGATATAAATCGTTTTCTTTGCCTTCATGGTTTAGGAGTATTTTCCTAAAAGTTAGAAGCAGCAATTTCAATTTATAATATTCACAGTGGCTCACATGCGGCTAAAGTGTCTCAGCACATGCGACGTCTTCAATTTTTCGGATAGTTGTTTAAATGCAGAAATATCTGTCATAGCTTTAACACACGTGGATGAGAAAAAAAAGGACAAGAGCTATAGCGGTCATTATGTCGTCTCTTCCTCGGCCATGTGTGTTACCGCTGTGCCACGTATTATGAACCCATTGCCGACATAAAGTGATAGCGAATTAAACATCTAGCATTCATCGCAGCATTTTTCTGCTGTAAACTCCTTCTGATTGAGGGACAACAGTCAGCTTTCACAAGGAAGGAGCTACTGTGACAGCTCTTCAACTGTAAAGGGCTACTTCTAATATTTTCTGTAGGGGCCACGGAAAAGCCCTCTGTCTCACAGTGCATGGAAGGCTGTCTCAAATCTACACTAACTCCAGGGATCAGCACACGCTCTTACGGGCCCGTTTTGTCTGTAATATAAGACGTATTGTACTTGCCGGGTATATTTACACTGTATACGCCAATATTTCTTCAATACTAGGTTATATTACGTTTACCGAACTAAATATTGTCATCAATGTGCAGCTTTCTGCAACCTACAATCCTAAAGCATCCACTTTCACTGAAACTTCTTCGGCAGACCTAAGAAAGGGCCTCGACGGGCTTAGCGTTCAGCCGATACAGTCCTCTTTTAAGGCAAGAGAGGGTGCCGGCACCAGTTATGTAACCTGGTCTGCACACTACATACAAATGATAGTATTTCAACTTTTTTTGCCACACTCGCCTAATGGAAAAAGTTTAACTGGTTTGCTGTTGCAGCATGAGCTGTGCTCGTCAGAAGTAGCGTGCCACTCAAGCAGCTATAAAATCAAATATTAACCTAATTAGGCCCCCGTGTAACTATCTTTTGTTGAGCACGTGGATGAAAAGCAATACTTTTTAAAAAATTATGTCCGTGAGTGAAATTTTTTTTCAAACAGCGAAGTATAAAAGTGCTGAAACAAACGAAATATTCAAACATTTTTTTTTTGCAAACAAGGTCAAAAGTTGTTTTTGCACTTGAACACCTAAATGTCTCCTATGTACGTGCTATTATTCGGTTATTTCCGTCCATTATGGACAAGTGGGTCAACTTATAGCGATATCCAGAAGCATATTGTACGTTGTTTTTTTTTTCTTTTGAGACTAGTGGTATGCCCATTAACAACGAGATTGTCAGGTCGAATAAGTCATTACGTAAGAAAATATATGTAAAAAAATACGAACCACTGCGATAAATAACTTGGACAGCTTGTATAACCTAGTGGTTTTTGAAGTTGTTTTACCGGGTATATTTTCCTAAGACATTTTCTCAATAGAGTCTTAAACGGAATAATTAGAATCCTTATCAAGCTATTTTATTCTATACAAGAAGAGACTGTACATCTTATTCCTTCAATCACCCCTTAATATCGTTCAGTGCAATATCAGTAAGGCGATGCCTTAGGTACTCGTGTGGACTGCATACTCAAAAAACTTAAAACTCAAAAATCACTGTATTTCTTGCCTTCCTAATTTCACATATGGCCAATTTTATCGATTCATTGGCGGCTTCCTCGTGGTTTGTAAAAGCTCTGAAAGCATTATAAGGCAAAGAAAAATACAAGTGAATGAAGCCTTTACTTACCAATCACGCAATACATTGCCCCCATGTTCAAAAGGAGTACGGCTGCTATGAACGTCACTAAAGGTTTCATTTCCGTACGTGTTTTGATAGCTGAAAATGACGTATTAACATTCTGCGTCACAGCGATACACCAGGAAACGTCTCACTTCACTTCGCGTTTTATAGCACACATGAACTGGAGAGGTATTCAGTCAATAAGGAAGGCTTAACTTGAGAACATCTCTTAGAAGTGGTCCAACTACTACGCATTACAGCTGCGAGGAAGTGCGCGTGTGCTTGATGAGGGTTTTATCAATTATTATTTTATGGAGCCTTAAGTGGCAATACAATCCCATTATGATACACATTTTATTAGAAGGCTCGTGCTGAATATGCACATATCGACAAGCGGTGTCTTTTAACGTGCATTGAAATATTAGCAAGTGGGTGTTCTGTGAACTTCGCTCCCATCAAAATGCTGCCATTGCAGCAGTGTATCGAACCCATGCTCTCTCAGTTTTAAGTGACAGTAGAGTAAATATTTGTCTTCCCTCAAAGAGATTATTAGCCTTGATTTTTGGAAACATACTACCCTCAATGGTTGGAAAGCCGCCTGTCCCTACAGGCGCTTGTCGCTATTCATATGCACTAAGCGTAAAAAAGATGAACGCACACGTTTGTTGCAATACCCTAATTCACGTTGCGCTGCTGCATTAATTTCTTCTTTGAATACACCAGCTCAATGATCACCTGTTTTCTGACACTCCATTCAATGTCATCCGCTATTCGCACTGAAGACGAATCAACATGCTTCCCTATCAATTCTTACTTGTGACAATAAATTGCGCCAATTTATCACATTGATTTTAAGAAGGATGTCATCTTTCTTATTGTGCGCGCACGCATAATATTGTAAGTGGTAACCACTCTTCATCTCTAGATGCTATATAAAGGAAGGATTACAACAAGGCGATATGTATAATTGACTAAAGACATTGCTTGTCGAAATATGGCACCAAATTTTTGCTACGCATTTCATGCCGCACGCAAAAAACGCAGCTTGCATAAAGAGCCGCTTACCTCTTTGAGTAGAATAGCGGTAGCAGAATATTCGGTGACTGATGAAAGAGCACCATCTATTTTTGAGTTCCCCGTAAAGTTGTTTCCCCCTCTGGTATGAAGACGGAAATGTCATCGAAGGAAGAAGTCTTCTTACTCTTTACGACACGTGTGCAGGAGCCGCTTCCGCCGGTGCAAGTGGCGGAAGTGCACGCGAAACCGGCAGGAGGTACTCCTAGAAGCGTAATGCCCTTTGATGGAGGTGTAGAGAAAGTGATAAGTTCAACCTAACACGTAATTTTTTTGCTTCTTTTTTGTCTTTTTTCTTATGGTTAGAACCATTCTCACTACAACACTTTGTTACAGTCAGTACAGGAGTCTTGGGTGCAGTCTGTAGTGTCATGAAGCACGGTCGCTCTTTATTCCGAGGGGAGGCGAGTTCTGACAGCTCTCTGGTGTATCCACCATAAAACATTTACGTATGTTACGTAAACATTACACTACTACACAATCTCTCGGGTATATACGGAGTTGAATGTTAGTAAAATAGTACAGTGTCTTGTAAAATAGTTGAGTTTCATTTAAAAGCAAGTGGAAGTCAAATTCAGCTACAAGACTTCGTGCAAGCGGGTTGTATAGATAAGATCGCGGAATACAATATTCTTAACTTTGAGGCAACTGTAGCAAAATTGATCTCCGTGGTAACCTTTCCTGAAATTAAGTCACGTGCAAGATTAGCTTCTGCACTCATCACTGTATATAAGCAAAAAACATGCTGTGGCAGTGTAAGCTGTTGAGCTTGTTGTTGTTACTCTTCTTCGCATTTTGTATTTCCACTTGCAAACTGAGGGTATTTCATACGAGTCCTGCGTTCATTATTTCAACGTACCACTCGTCGCAAATTTCTTTTGCACTTCTCATTTACAACAAAGTTGGGCTCCGAAAAAGTTTTTTGTTTTCAGCTTGCTTTATTTAACTTTACTGCGACTGCAAATTGAAATGTCAGGGCTGAAATTGATTTCACTGGTGATAGCTGTACTGAAAAAGTGCATGAGAAAATGTGTACGGATGCCGCGCATTTGTATAGCACAGAGGCACACTTTGGAAAGCCCAACAAAGAGATGCGAGTGTTGCTCGAACGTAACTGTTTTTATTCGTTGTTGCTTGTATCACGCTACTTGGTTTTCTTATTTTGAACTGCTTTCAGTGTAGGCCGTAGAGCGACATTGAATATGCAATTGATTTACCCTATATTTATCAGGTACTATTTGTACATTGAGTCGCAATAAAAAGACAAACCTCTAAAGCTTGTTGGTGATTCTATGCATGGCGTAAATTCTATAAACACAGCGTGGCCTGCATGACGGGGCAGGAGAGTACTAAAATATGCCACCCATTAAGAAATTTGTGCGCGTACTCATGCGAGTAACTTCATTCAATTTGGTTGTGCATTTTATTGCCGTTCTTCGGCCGAACTGACGCCCATTCACTGGCGCGATTGCATGTACGATGCCGTATCACTTCACATATGTCGAACACGACAATAAACTTCCAAAATCCCATAAATTTTACAAGCGGCACTGTTTAAGCCAGGCGAACATTGATCTGTTCACTGGCGAAATCTCGCTGAGCGATGAAGTCACTCACAAAAACATGTGGACGTGGCTGCAGCTTGTGTGACGTCACGCACCGTGGCTGAATGGAAACCTAGCGCATCATGCTAAGCCGGCACGTCCTGTCTTCTTTTTTTTCGTCATCTTCGTCGCCTTCTTCATATTGCGATTCTCTCCTAAAACACACGCGCCGATTTCTCCTGCACGGCATGCGACAACAGTTATGGTCAAGACAAATACAGCGTGAGTTAAAAAAAGAGGGTAAACGTGAAGATAGTTATTGCGCTAGAACAGAACGACGACGCAGAGACAAAAAAGTCCTTCTTGTCTCTGCGACGTCGTTCTGTTCTCGTGCTATAACTATCGTCATGTCATACCAACTAGCCCAAGTTGCCACACGTACAAGTGAAATTGTGAGTTGAAAACAAAGAGAGAGAGAGGGGAGGAGGAATAAAAATGGAGAATTAGACAAATGCTAGGGGGAGAAATTCTTTCGCGAGAGCGGTATTTACACGCATTTACCCAAAACCCGATGGAGAGCATATTGATCTCGCTAGAAGAGCATATCATAGCTTTGCATTGCAGATAATCGTAGCTTTGTAGATCATTGCTTTGTATAGTATAGTGAGAAAAAAAGTAACGGGGAGTACGAAAAAAAAAGGTGTTAGTTTTTTCACAATTATTGATTCTACTAGCAAGCTCAGTGGCTCTCATGCGAGTCCTTTGTACCTTTTCAGAGAAACAAGGAGTGAAAGCAACGATAGAAGAGAACTGAAGGGGCAAGCAACATAGAAGAAAGAATGAACATATAAAAAGAAATAAAAGGAGAAAACGAAAGAGATAAAGTAAGAAAAACACAGAAAACTTGCAAACTAAGCTAAGCAACAGCAGCCTGCCTGCCCTGAATACCCATGATGCTCCACTCTTTTTTGAGCATTGTGCCTACAGTGCAAGGTATACCAAGTTATTAATTTTTATTTTACAGCTGAGCTGTCAAGTTCTTCTTAGGGACGCACCGAGTCAATATAAATTCACGATCAACATGACTGGTCTTCATCAAGTGCTCCCTCCCCAAAGACGTGCACGATTTGTATGTCCTGTGATGCAATTCTTCCAATGTGTGAGATAACCATATAAAATGAATATACCTAAAACTATACAGACGGTAAAAAGGCAATCAGAACCATTCTTCAAGAAAAAAAAAACTGTTGCATGGTGCAAGTTCGAAGCCGCGTACGTATGTGACCGTGCTCTTGTTTACTAAGGCAAACATCTCAAGCACGACTTTTCTTTGGTGCCGTTTTTCTTCTCTACATAAGCCAATAATTCGCTCTACACCAGATATGGGTGCCTTCTTGAAAAACGATGGTAATGACCCACTTCCAGACAGCGATGTGACGTGTTATCTCACTCTTTGCGATTCTCCCGAATCCAATTTGCAGCACGCATTTCCGATGGAGGCGGAAATGTTGTAGGCCCGTGTGCTCAGATTTGGGTGCACGTTAAAGAACCCCAGGTGATCAAACTTTCCGAAGTCCTCCACTACGGCGTCTCTCATAATCATATGGTGGTTTTGGGACGTTAAACCCCACATATCAATCAATTTGCAGTACCCTCGTATTATCGGACCTGTGATGTATTCAGTAACGCGTGTAATACGAACAAGACGGTACATTTAGAGTTCAGTATGAATGTATAATTGAAGGCGTGAATAACTGGCAAAGTGTTTCCGAAAAATGACCGCAACAGTGTTTGCAGGCAAGTAAACAGCAGCTTATCTAGCCAATTTCTTCTATCAATAGGAAAATCACTTGATGACTATTTTTATCATTTTTAACTCACGAAGGACATTTTTGCAGAGAAGTTCGTCTGTATTCAATTATCAACTCTTTTTTAGATTATGTTCGGCTGTTAATAGCTGTGCATAATAGATACTATAATTTATATTGCATTACAAACATTTTCACAACTCTCTCACAGTGTTTTATGACAAGGAAAGAAATGCGTAGAACGATGACGCATATTGCCGAGGGATTGTTACAGTTGGTGTTACTCTGTTTGAAGACCTTAGCGCCTGCGATCTCAGATACCGAGCGAGAGCGGAAGCACCATGGCAAAATGTTTCATGACCTGCGCCAGTATAATGCGGATGGATGTTGTTATAGTGGGCCGTCAGAGATTACAGCCATGGATGTATAATCCTGCCACAAGCTATTTGAAGGATATGCGATCTAGACTCGGTCGATGCATCTTTTGAAGCTGAGGTTACGTAGCTGCTTGCCACTTGATATATATACGCAACGACTACCATCAGGTCTCCAACAGCTTATAGAAGCACAAACCAAAGAGCTATAGCAATAATGCAGCCTCCTTTACGTCAGTGGCTGCTTTCAGAAGGCTCAATTCAGATTGCAGGCTTGAAGCTTCCTGGGGCAACAAAACGTGAGTGTTCAGTATTTTATATATTTTGCGGGAATTCGGATCTCGATTGACATGTGATAACCAAGAAGCTTCAGCAATTTTCGTCTTTGAAGTCGTTAAGAATTGTTTTATTCTACGATTGGTATCACTTTACTGTAAGAATGAAAGTGTTTCACTTTCTGTCTTGCACGCTTCACGGTTCACAAAAAATACCGAGTACATCTTCTGCACTTTCACGTTACAGAATTTTGTTGACAATGCTGGAAAGGTGCCCTTCATATAAAACACCAATCTTTTCATGGTAGCTGATAATTTGCTTGTTCATTCGGCTTCCTTTTGGGTGTGTTATGCTGGCATGAGACACCATCGGTCAGATTCAGTTTAATGCTTGCGTTACAGTTTCTGACCGCTTAAAATATCATAATTTGCCGCAAGGCTGAAGTGATGATCACAGCAGCGGCAAACTGGAATGCCTCACCGAGATGGGCCATCAACTCAAAACATGCAGCCAGCAGCTCAAGCACCGGAGGCGCACGCAAAAACAAATACAAGACAAGCGTGAACTGACAACTGTGACAGCTCGACACTTGTAGCACGCTGCATGTAAATAGTACAGGGTTATACAAAGCACGAGCGTGAACTAACAGATGTCAGAGTTGTTACTTCCCTTGACTCGCGCAGCGCGCTGCAAGTGTCGCCTATGCTCAACCATCTAGCCCTTGCTTCGGCCCTTCAAGATAGCAGCCCACTCACATCGCAAACGTGTTCTCTCAACGAGCGAAGTGACTTCTTACGCTGAGTACTTCAGGCATGATTTTATGTATATCTTATGTCTTCAGCACAGGTCGTATGTACAAACGGTCATCCTCCCTAATACGCGCTCTCGCACGGGAGACCAAGTCCTGTAGGGCTAAGAACAGTAGTACCGGTCGTAAGCACGTGAAAATCGTAACTTTGGCGAAAAACGAGCTGGATGATTGAATTCAAAGGGACCCCTTCGCAGCTTCTCATGGCCATAAAAAGAACGCAGTGAAGTGCTGAGTACCCCTGAGCGCTGTGTACCGCCTGCAGTAAATCATCTACATAAGTAACTCTCCACTAGAATACTCGAATACGTCTTTTCCGTGACACAGTGGCTAAACGTAGTTTGCCATGGAGGCAGATGTTTCAGGTCACGCGTTTCAGGTCACGTGAAGCAGATGTATTCCTGGTGACGTGATTCGGAAAATATTTCTTCTGAAACGATCTGGTGTTGGCTGCTGTGTACAATAAGTAGAATAAATAGTGATGCACAAGAGAATTCTGAAGTGTAAAGACACGCAATTAAGTATTCCATGGTACCACTCATGGTCATGGACGATTCAGCTCAGCAAATAGAAGTTTCACCAAACACAACCTATGTTCTCGAATATACACACCTGGGCGCACGACATTCCACTATAGACCTGAGCTTCTCTGTTGTCAAGTATAGGGGAAGCTTGGAACAATTAGCAACATACATTTATTTATAAACGGAGTACGACGCATGGATGTGGAGGTTCAGTAAATAATTTATTTTACTGCTCTACTACAGCTTCAAACTAGGACTGCACTATCCGTAAGTAAAATACGAAAACTCGAGTAAACAAATGCTCTTTAAGACCATTCTGTTCCTTTTTTTTTTGCAGACAAACATAGCTCTTCGAAGGAGCTTGGCTGCTGTTGTACTGATGGCATCTTATGGTGTGGCCATCGCGTACAAAAACAAGTGGCAAAGACAAATTTGCTTGTAAAAACTGAAGTACTACTGTCAACACCCCTGATTTGCCACGTAGATTTGTGGTAAGTGGGCTAGAATCCTTGTCATGTTATGATACAGTGTAACCTCGTATCTGTCACATACTTGTGACCTCTTGATAAGTACAAGATTGTTATGGTGAAGTCCATCTTTAACTATAATCCATGTCTTTGGTAAAAATGTGGCTTAATGAAAGAAAGTAGTATTCTACAAACACTAGCCGGGTTATAGTCCACCCTATGAATGTATAACACACGCATATCAAAAGAATGGCAAATAAAGAAATGTTGCGCTATCTACGATCAACAAATGCTTCATGCTATCACCTTTGTTAAATATATTTAGCAAAGAGCAGCTTTTTAATATTTCGGAAGGCTCAATTTTTACTTTTTATTTTTTTTTATTCAGATACCGTAAAGGCCCCGAAGGGCATTACATAGGGGAGGGGGAAAGAACAATGTATTGAGTACATTTCAATTCAAGACCAAACACAGTCAAGAGCGGGCATGTAACAAAAAACGGTAGAAAAGCAAACAAACAAACAAAAATAATGGAAAAGAAATACAAAGCAAGCGCACATAGTACATGGTTCATGGCTCTGATAATAAAAATCGCTTCAAGTGGCTTACAAACAAATCGTGATTGTGAATTGTGGCAATATCTTCTGGAAATCGATTCCAATAAAAGGTGGTCAAGAACAACGGGGATTGACGAAGAAGATTAGTACGGGCAAACAAGGGGAGGACTTTGAAAGGGTGATCTAGACGCGGAAAAATGCGATGGGCAGGTTTGATATGCGATGCACCAAATGACGACGCACTATCATAGAGCCGGTGGAAGTGACATAGTAATGCTAGTATTCTTCGTTTTTCCAGGGAGGGCAGCTGTAGAGATTCTTTATTGGCAGTTATGCTAGATGTGCGGGAATAGTTCTTAGTAATAAGACGTGCTGCTTCATTTTGCAAGGCCTCCAGTCTGTTTCTTAAGTATGCCTGGTTTGGGTTCCAAATAATAGACGCGCAGTCGAGTTTGGACCGAACTAATGAAGTATAGGCTAAAAGTTTAGTTCACTGATGAGCTAAATACAAATTCCGTCTGATGAAGCCGAGTGTTTTACTTGCCTTGGAAATTATAGCATCAATGTGTTCATTCCACGTAAGGTTGGACGACAAATAGACACCCAGATATTTTAGCGTAGAAACGTTTTCGATAGCTGTGTTAATAATAGAATACGAATTTAGGTGCATGTTAGTAGACCTAGTAAATGTCATAGCTTTTGTTTTGAAGGAACTTATTTGCATTTGCCAATCCTCGCACCAGTTAACAATATTATCCAGATCGGTCTGGAAAGTATTAGAATCTTCAGAGCTGTTAATTTTTCTGTAAATTACGCAATCGTCGGCGAATAACCGAACGTTAGAACTTTAGTTATTGCCTACGTCATTATTATAAACCAAGAATGAAATTGGTCCCAGTACAGAGCCCTGAGGCACTCCTGATTTGACTTCGGTTAAGGGGGAATTGTGGTCATTTACGGAAACGTATTGATAGCGCTTGGTTAAAAATTCTGCAATCCAATTTAGTACGCTGCTGTTTATGTTAAGGCGGGCAAGTTTCATCATTAGGCGTTTATGGGGTACTTTATCAAATGCTTTTGCAAAGTCGATAAATATGGCATCAATTTAGGATGAGTCATGAACTCCCTGATGTAGGTCGGTTATAAGCTCAAATAATTGGGTTTCACACGAACGCCCTCGAAGAAATCCATGCTGATGAATATAAAAAAAGTTGTGCTTTGTAAGATACGTCATAACGGCTGATGATATGATGAGTTCTAGAATTTTGCATGGTATGCTTGTTAAGGAGATCGGTCTATAATTTAAAAGTTCTGATCGGTTGCCGGATTTAAATACGGGAACAACGCGTATGATTTTCCAGTCATCCGGTATGATACCGGTGTCGAGTGACTGTTCCAAAGTGGCGGCTAAGATACAAGCTATAATTGGTTTAGTCGTTTTGAGCAGTTGTGGACAAATGCCATCGGGTCCTGGGGCGGAATTATTCGAAAGTCGATCAATGGCACATTCAATTTCTTCCGGTGTGATGGTAATGCCACTCATAAAAGTAAAAATAGAAGCTGGTTGAAGTTCAAGTGGTAGTGGGCTTTCATTGGTGAGAACAGAGCTAAAAAAGAGTTAAGTTCGGTCGCAACCTCGGATGGTGAAAGTAATTCGCCTTCTTTGACTATATCTATACTCACTTGTGAGTTCCGTTTGGGATTGATTATATTCCAGAATTTTTTTGTATTATTTTTTAACATGCTGACAATATCATTATTATAGAATGTTTCTTTGGAATCTTGAATTAAAGATTTGCAGTTTTTTGATGCTTCGCGATAGCGTTCCCAATCATCATCCAAGTTAGAGGACTTGGCTTTTGAGTACGAGCGTTTCTTCTTATTTATTGCTCTTTTCACGTGTGACGTGAACCATGCGCTTTGAGCTGATGAAACGATTTCGACCTTGGGGATGTGCTGATGCTTCAGTTCGACTAGTTTGTTTTTGACACAGATTTTGACACAGTTTTCTTTGGCTGCCCAGGTTTGTTATTTTTTAATGCATATTCACAGTGGAGAACATTATGATCACTAATAGATTCCAAAACACGGACAATCATTTTTCCCGGCTCGGTAGTTAATACCAGATCCGAAATGGCATCGCCACGTGTGCATTCACAAACTATTTGTTGCAAATAAAATAAAGAAAGCACATCTAAAAATTCCTTGCATTCGTTCTTTCTTGTACCACCCAGGGGTGTGTAGGATTGCCAATCGACCGCATTCATCACCACCTAGAATAAATCACCACCTAGAATAATTGGTGATGCTGGGTATTTGTCCGGGATAGCGCTTAAAGAATCATTTAAATTTTCCACAAATTCTTGAGGGTAATCGGGTGGGCGGTAACACACCCCGACGGCACAAGTTACAGAAGGGCACATTTCAATCAGAACCCACAGAATTTCTATATCGGAACTCGTCGGAACAACGCGTGCACGAAACGTATCTTTTACGGCAACTACCACTCCACCACCACGTGCGGCCACTCGGTCTCTCCTGAATATCGTAAATGTTTTAGAGAGTGACAGTTCGGTATTGTTAATGTCGGGAGTGAACCATGTCTCTGTGCCCAGAACAATGTCTGCCGAACATGTTTCTACAAATGCACACAACTGATCTTGCTTTGGGAGCACACTACGAAAATTGCACGCTAAAATTGATAAATTCTTTGCTGCCTTAACGGTTTCATGTCAGTCACCAATAGTATCATCTTCCCCTTCTGGATTAGCCACTCTGTGTGAAGGTGACATGCTTGACGTAGATTCTTCGTTCCTTAGAAGACAGACTATCTCATTTTTTGCTGAGTCGAATGAATAACACTTGTTTCCAAAAAGCAGTTTATCAAAGACAACCCTGTACTTCTGATCTTGGGTGCGGTTCTCCCGAGCGAAGTCTCGCAGTTTTTTTCTGACAACTTGTAATCGTCGCGAGAAGCCTTCCTCAATCCATACGCGAGGTTCTTTTAACTTCTTTAGCTTAGAAGCGTTTCCTAGAACGTTGTTTTTATCTTTGTAGTTCAGGCATTTTATCACAATTGGGTGACTTTGTTCTGGTTTGGGCCGGCCCACTCTGTTCGCTCGCTCGATTTCTCCTGCCTGAATGCCTAAATGAGCGGACACGAATTCCGTAATCAAACGTTCCGTATCTGCCCATTCTTCATCTGGTTCCTCGGGAATGCCCTTGAAAATCAGTTTGTTTCTTCACATTCGGTTATTTAAGTCGTCGACTACAAATTCGGTTTCTTCTGATGGTTTAGCCTTAATGGTCTGCAGCTGTACCTGGTATTCTTGAACGGCTTCGTTAACACTGGTGACATCCTGACGCAGGCTGTCGATTGCACTTAGTTTGCCTTCCACTTCACTGAGCCGCCTTTTAATGTCGGTAACGTTCGTTTGAATGTCCTTCAGCTTTATTGACGTCTCCTTGTGAAATTTTTCATTTGACTGTGATAGTTCTTTTAGGAAGGAAATAACTTGGTCTATTTTGTCTGGACCAGGATTGGTCTCAACATCTCCCGCGCAGATGATCAAATGGGCGACACAGAACAGCACCAAGAAACACCGTCCTCCGGAACGACAACAATCAGCAAGTAAGGCAGGCCGTAATCATACTGGGGAACATGACGTGTTCAATTTACAGTGAGTCAAGAAACAACCAATCCTCGCACGGTACGCAGACAGATCACAACCCATCATTCATTACACGTCACTTGGGATTTGCAGCAAAAGGTTTGGAAGTGTTAAATAAAGCGCTAGGCTTCACACTCACCTAAAAGCATGAAAATAGCGGTGTGAGCTGTGCCCTCTGCTGCAAATCCCGATGGCCCACTGACGATGACCCCTTAAGTAGACGATCGGCATGGGGGCGCTGCGTGCGATGTCGACCAGAGTCGTCTGCGGCGCAGGCTGCGGCGCAGATCACCAACGTGTAGGAGGACCAAGACACGAGGCTGCTGGATGGGTGATTCGGTTACTGGAATCAGGTTGCAGTGCTATCGGCGGTGTAAGCAGCTTGCTCCACTGGGATGCCGGCGCCTAAAAGCATGAAAATAGCGGTGTGAGCTCAGCCCTCTGCTGCAAATCGCGATGGCTCACTGACGATGACCCCTTAAGTAGACGATCGGCATGGGGGTGATGCGTGCGATGTCGAACAGAGTCGTCTGCGGCGCAGGTTCCGGCGCAGATCACCAACGTGTGGGAGGATCAAGACACTACGAAGATGTTTCAGGACGTTATTGTTACTATGAACTTGTTCTTCCAGCGAAATAGTTTTTTCAATGTTCCCTTATATTCTGTATACAAGCATGTCTCTTTCTTGCGGGCAACGTAGTCATGGGTAATATATAACTTGTGCATTTAGTTTCTTGTTTTGTTTTGTTCGTTACCACCATTTACGCTGCAATAGGTGTTGGGTAACCAGAACACCCTCAAGCTGATTGACAGCTTTTTTCCCGTGGTCTCCCACAACAATTTTGTTGTAAATATATATCAATACATCAAATAAAGATAAAAACAGTTTAAGAGCTTTTCTCAGTCAGTAAAACAACGAAAAGAAACACACTCCTCACTCCTCACTGCCATAATAAAATAAATGTTTTATTTAAAACATGTATTTGGCCACAAAACAGAACGCCATTTAACAGAATGGCCTTCAAATTCTGCAAACAAAAAGTATGTGTCCCTAACAAGCCTTCCTTTTAATGGACGTGGAACCCCGGCCTTATTATCCGATATGCAGTAATAACCTCATTCTGGTGGACATTTAGAAGCTTCTCAAAAATATATATATTTGAATTTCACAGTTCTTTAGTAACGTGAAATTTAACTTCTACTGCTTAAACGAACCCCCTCCCCCCCAAAAGAATGAGTAAAAACTACTGGTGGATAACACTAACGTGCTTTCTTTTAAAGAAGCTGCGATTTCAGTGGAATTGATTTGGACGACGCTGTGATAAGTGTCCTCGGTCGTCTGCCACAGTAATACACGCCCGATGATCGGGGATTTCGCAGGGTCTTCAATGGCCTCGAAACCGAAACTATAAATATAACTGGCCTTGAGAAGATTCAGCCGTTTGGACCGATCCATTCTTATTGCGTCGATGGAACCCGTCTAATCAGTATGGACGCCCTTAACCGGGACGACACCATGTTGACCCTGCCCTGGACAGCGTGTTAGGGTCAAGAAAGTTAGATGAATTAGCGCACAAAGCTTGCACGCTTTACGCTCGTCTTACGCGTTGAAGCTTGTGGTTTGAACCAAGATGCCACTTTCGTTTACGAAGGACCGATTGTGCCGGTTATCGTCTTGGAACCTCACCTATATATCAATACGGAAGTGGAGTGAGGGCAGCCACTGTTATCTGGGCCCGACATGCACCTCAATCTTTGGTACTTAGGAAACAAAGATTGAGCTACATATTTTCATTTCACCTTGCTTTAATGTCTCCATCCAGCTTATGCACATGCTATTTGAACAACATGTTTTTGGAGAAAGGCGGCATATAGAAAAGTGGCAGAACATATCCATTCATGACGAAATATGCTCTGTGAGGGCATGACTTACGGGTGTGCTGACCACCTGCAAAGGATTCCCTTCATGTTCGCTGGCCGTGTTTTCCAATGTGCGGCAGACTTCGGTAAGTTCCTTTAAATACCCCGTTGAGCCCGAGAAAGCGCTTCACTCGAGCTTTTGCTTTACGCTCACAGGAGGAAGCACGATCAAAACGCCTCCCCCATTCACGATGTCAATATGAAGTGTCGCAATGAAGGGCTTCAAAAATGTCGGCCACAGGAGGTGTTCAAACGTACACATTGAACGCTACTCTTGCATCTAACAATGTGCGTACACCCAAAAGTTGCACGGGCGTCTTAAGTTTTCGACTCTTTTGGCGCGACCGACGCGGCCAGGAATGCAACCACGAGTTTTCGGACTGTTGCCACTCTATCACCGTGGCCCACCCTACACAATGAACATGTGGATATTTAAATGGAAAATGAATATTTATGTATAAAATTGCAAGTGGGAAAATACACTTCACTGTATACTAGGCCACCCATCCCATCTTTAGTCAGCCGCAGAAAGAAACAAACAAAACACCGCATAGGGCTCCACATAATGGCACGCTGGTCAAGCAGCCTCCATGGTCAAATTACATGGGTCGGGAAGCTTGTAACGAAAAGTGCCAGAAACCTATTGCCACAGGCATCAATGTCCACCGAAGATTTAAGCGCGCCTAGATGAGAAAGGGGAGAAACTACCAAAACTGAAAACTTTTTATGACTTTTTTTACAATCTGTCGTAATATTATACATGTCCAGATTAACTACAAACATACTTTATGATGCATCCAACATCTGGCCAAAAGATTAATTGCCTCAATTTTACGTCGAGTTCCATAAATGCGGATGGGGGCGTATCCAGGCAACCTGCTAGCAGAGCTTGCGTTTAATTCGACGTGTTCTTTGGTTCGGCGAATTGCAAAGTAAATAAGGCATCGCTCACTTCTCCGAAATGGTACTGTGCGTACGTTCAGTAGTGTACTTTCTTTCTATGTTCTCTTTACTACTGTGACATTTCAGAGCTCAACTTGCTCAGAGAGTATGTACATAGCCGCTCCTGTGACTGTCAACTGCCTTCGCTGGCGCATGGCTGGTTTTCCCTCGCCTCTAGTGACGGTGAACAAGGCACGCTAAGCAAAAAGAAGATCTACTCCACGGCTGCCAAAGCTATATTTTCAAAGTTGCTGTCTCGCTGCAGTGGCTTTCGACGATTATGCGACGTGAGTTTTTGAACTATTATGTTATCGTGGTAGTGGGCAGTTGTCTAACGATTGCCTCTGTGAAATTTTTTGTGCATATTGTGGGGACGTCTTTTAGCTAATAAAACAACTTTGCTTCCTCAGTCTGTTTTTTTTTCTTTCCCGCATGCAACTAGTAAGGCACAAGACACAATGAAATGAGGTATTAATAATGGCACGTACATGGTCGGCAATTAGGAAATATTTCAATTTCTCGCCATGTATGGCAAATGCATGACGTCACTACCATTTCCGGTTGCAGCATCATATTTTATTTCTATTAGTTTTCGTTTGCTGTAAGTTGCCCCCTCCTCAAGTAGATGGCAACGGTGGCGACGAGCTGCCGACTACTGGATCAATGAGCTTCTATGGAAGTGACGCTACCAGTTTACATATACCTTGCAGTTCCAACGACAAAGGACGACTCGCTTAATTTTTACTTCAGGCAGTGTGATGAACGGTGCGGTCGAGCTTTGGTCTGACATCGATAAGTGCTATTAAAAAAACCAGGTAGTGTGTCAGTAACATGCCCTGCACGTTGCCCTCTTTGCTTTAGCCTGGTAGGCTTCGCCTGATTTAAGTTTGCCTCAACAGAAAGGACACCACTTGTAGTTCCTACCACTTAGCAGCGTGATTGCACGAATGTTGCTTGTTGAGTTATACACGCTAGCTATAGTGTCACTGCTGCTGAATCTACGTTATTTCGAAGTACCGGCAGTTAGAAATGCCGCTTTATTTGTGCTCCTTCGGAAATTAGCGTATAGGGTTCGTGACGTTGACGAACAAAGCAATGGGCGTCTTCGAAGCGAAACACTTCATTTGGCTGAACTTGTGGGCGCGAACCAGAAAGTTGAATTACACCAAGAAGTGCTCAATGTGCACTGATACCGGCGCACAGAACAACGGTCGTGAATAAAACTGCCAAGAGTCCAAGATCGTCAGCTTTCGTACTTGTGCTATCAAAGCTTGCAGTGTATCGTTGCCGACCGCCTAAGCTCTGGAATAAGCTTGACTGTTCGCGTCTTGCACACGAGCTTAGCAGAAAGATCCACTACAATAGCGAAGGTCCTCGAACAATGAGGCACAGTATGTACACAGGATTGCTGACAGGCTTTGTGGGTGTATACCAAATACAGAAAAGTTGGTAGAGAAACGCGCGCGGCAATTGCACGAACTGCATCCGGTGGGATGGTGAGTGTGGCCCACGCCGTATATACCTACATGTTTCTTCATGTTTATTCCGGCTGTCTTATCAAACTAGGATACCCATCCAGTTAAAAAGCACAATTCAAGAAGCTAGTCGTGTGCCTTGCAGTTGCAGCATGTGAATCCAACAGGGGTGCCACTTTCAAATACAGCTTTAGGTTAGTCATTTGTACTGCGATAAGTTGTAAGTTTTATTTGCGTCTATTCCCGTAGGCTTATTTATATTTCTCTGGCAAGGCAATAAGATAATATCACATTAATTTTGATAAGTAATTAAATTAAGACCTATGAACTTGGGTATGGTGTAACCGTCTTTTTTTTCCAGCAGGCACTTTAGCAGGGAATGTTTGCTATGGCGTTTTCTTTGAGCAGAATTGAAGAATTTTTTTCCTTCACTGATGATTTCTAAAATTAGCAGTACAAAAGGTGGACCTATTGCTTTCTAATGCTACGGCTCTTTTGCCATTAGTCAACCTGCCAATAAAAATCATAGTTTTTCATGTGAATACGACTTCAGATAGCTTGCATTACACAGACGCCCAACAGTAGAACATCATCATGCAAAATTAATAAATAGTGTATTTAGCATTCAAGCAGGCACTAGAAGAACACAAGCTCTAATTCGTAGGGTTGTTCTGCTGTTTGTGGCAGGCTTTTCAAAAACGCAGCTCGCGAGCTTCAACTGCCCGCGAGTTTTATTATGGGCAAGCACCCCCCGCCCAAAAAAATGCATTTGATTTTGTTAAAGACAAGTCGCAATATTTACTCGCGTACATAATAATAATAACGCCCTGTGTAGCTCAGCTATGGGGACATGACTGCCAAGGGCAGAAAATGCGCGACCATGACATCAGTTAGATTGAACAAGAAAGGAATGCCTTAGAAGGATCAGTACATTTGTGCGACTGATTAGCTTATACGTGTTGACACGCTGCTGCGAACTTGTGTGCTATCGGTGGTTTTGTCTTGTCCCATATATATATATATATATATATATATATATATATATATATATATATATATATATATATATATATATATATATATATATATATATATATATATTGTACAGAAGCCGCCGAACACTGAAGTGGGTCGAACTCTTATGTGCTTTCTAGTGGGTCTGCCCAAAGAGAACGCCGCTCGCGCGGAGACCCCGTGTTTTGGCCGTTACTGTCGCCATTGTGTAGACTCGCTGTGTGCCGGCTAATAAACGCCATAACAAATTGGTGGAGAGTGCTACGATCCCCTTCGATGCCCTTGGAACTACGCTCACGTACGCTGCAATCTACCATGTCCCACGACGCCTCTCAGCAAACGCCTCCTCCCATGCCACCCCCATGTCCCGGTGTCCCCAGGATCCGCGATCCACCCATCTTCACGGGCGCCAATGGCACTGACGTGGAGGACTGGCTCGCCATTTACGAGCGCGTGAGCGTCCCCAACAAATGGGACGAGGACGGCAAGTTGACAAACTTGGTGTTCTACCTTGCGGGCGTTGCGAGCTTGTGGTACACCAACCACGCGTCCGAGTTTGCAACCTGGTCCGGTTTCAAGACTGCTATCACCAACGTTTTTGGCCGCCCTGCCGTTCGCAAGCTGCAAGCCGAGCAGCGCTTACGCGAACGCGCTCAGCAGGCCGGTGAGTCATTCACCAGTTACATTGAAGATGTCCTGGACTTGTGCAAGAAGTCGAACGACAGCATGTCCGAATCAGACAAGATCCGGAACGTCATGAAGGGCATTGACGATGATGCCTTCACGATGCTGCTTGCCTAAAACCCAGGCACAGTAGCTGAGGTCATCACGCTGTGCCAGAGCTACGAGGAGCTCCGCCAGCAGCGTTCGATGACCCGTCGCTCCACATCACGAGATGCAGGGCTTGCAGGCTTGGAAGCGAGCTGTGATCAGGTGGCACTGCTGGCAGATCTCAAGTCCTTCATACGTGAGGAAATCGCGCGGCAGTTCTCTCTCCTGCCCTTTGCCCACCCACCGGCTGCTCAACAATCGGCCCCTACCATTCTTCCACCCATCCGCCGAGCAATTGAGCAGGAAATAGCGGAGGTCATGCCTGCGTACCACCCACAACAACTTCCGGCCCCTGCACCCCCAAGTTACGCCCAAGTGGTCGCAAGGCCGCCTCCAGTCGTTCAAGCGCCTGCACCAGTCACTTACGCCGAAGCTGCCGCACGACCTCCGTCCTTTGCAGCGGGTATGCCGGCTGCATATGTTGGCGCAACCCCTCAGCCTCATTTTCAGCCCACCATGCAGCCTTTCCAGACACCGTTCCGGGCGAGACCCACCCCGGCAAACCGATGGCGCACACCCGACAACCGGCCCATCTGCTTTGCTTGCGGTTACGCCGGTCACGTAGCCCGTTATTGCTCTCGACTACAGCCGGCTCCCACTTCTCCTGTTGCTGGCCACCTTAGCCGTTCGTATAACGAGGAACTGCCGTCTGTGCCACTGTCGTCTCGCCCAGGTCCGTCTGCTCGAAGGTCGCCGTCTCCACGACGTCGGTCTCTGTCCCCCATGCGGCCAAGTTCTTCTGCTCATGAGCGGGAAAACTAGTCGTCGCAGTCCCAGAGGCAAGGACTGCGACGCTATCGCATTGTGAAAGCCCTCAGAGCCGCCCATCTAATGTCATTGACGTGCTTGTGGACGGTGTTCATGCATCTGCTCTTATCGACACTGGAGCTGCGGTATCAGTTATGAGCGAAAGCCTTTGCCGCTTGCTTCGAAAAGTGACGACGCCGATTTCTGGACTGTCCCTTCGTACCGCTAGCTCACATCGTATTAATCCTACAGCAGGCTGCACAGCTCGCGTTGTCGTTCAGGACGTTCTGTATGTCGCCCAATTCATCATCATTCCTGCATGCTCTCATGACGTCATCTTGGGATGGGATTTTCTCTCCCGCAACGACGCCGTCATTCATTGTGCCGCCGCCGAAATTGAACTCTCGCCCTTCTCGCATTTGACGCCAGAAGACGGTCCCTCGACACTGAACAAGATTCTTGTGAAAGACGATACTATAGTGCCTCCAAGCTCGACGATGGGCGTATCGGTCTACTGCACCGGTCTCTCCGACACAATTGCACTTGTTTCGCCATCCTACCGTGCTTCCAGGAGGAAAGGGTTGCTAGTACCTTTCGCGACCGTGCAAATCACCCAAGGCAACGCCGCTATTTTTGTGACCAACCCATCCCCGTACACTGTTACCTTGGTTCAAGGGGAATGTCTCGGCAGAGTGGAAGCAGTCGACGACGCACAAGTCCTGGACGTACCCGAAGACTCGCGTTGTCCCGATTCACGTACCATCAGTGCTGTTTCTACTTCTGACCCATCATCTCCTGATGTATTTGGCCCATTCATTGATGACAACCTTACGTCAGTGCAGCGTTCCCAGCTTCTAGACCTGTTGCAAGAATACCGTTCTTCTTTCGATGTCGGGCGAAGTTCTCTCGGTCGCGCGTCCACTGTTACGCATCGTATTGACACTGGTGCCCATCTACCATTACGGCAACGTCCATACCGCGTGTCGCCTGCTGAACGCCGGCAAATTAACGAGCAGGTTGACGATATGCTCCGACGCGACGTCATTCGGCCCTCGGACAGTCCATGGGCGTCTCCTGTTGTTCTTGTTGCGAAGAAAGATGGTTCTGTGCGGTTCTGTGTGGACTACAGACGGCTCAATAAGATCACTCGCAAGGATGTCTACTCACTGCCGCGCATCGACGACGCAATTGACAGCCTTCACGGAGCCCAATTTTTTTCTTCTCTCGATCTGCGCTCGGGGTACTGGCAAGTACCCCTGGCTGATGACGCTCGACCGAAGACTGCCTTCATCACACCCGACGGCTTGTACGAATTCAACGTCATGCCGTTTGGTCTGTGTAATGCACCTGCGACATTTGAGCGCATGATGGACACCATACTGCGCAACTTGAAATGGCACACGTGCTTGTGTTACCTCGATGACGTTGTTGTCTTCGCTCCAGATTTCTCCACCCATCTCCAACGTCTAAAGAAGTTTTCGCACGTGTGAGCAATGCCGGCTTGCAACTAAATCTGAAGAAGTGCCGCTTTGCAGCACGCCAACTCACCATCCTAGGGTACGTCGTGTCCAAGGATGGCATTCTTCCTGACCCAGCCAAGCTTCGGGCCGTGGCCGAATTCCCAAAACCTGCGTCCGTCAAAGAACTGCGTAGTTTCGTGGGCCTGTGCTCATACTTCCGACGCTTTATACGAAACTTCGCCACGATTATATCACCGCTGACGAAGCTCCTCGGAAGTAACGGGCCTCTCAATTCGTGGTCGTCAGAGTGCGACAACGCGTTCTTGAAGCTCCGCCACTTGTTGACGTCTCCTCCCATTCTCCGCCACTATGACCCCACGGCCCCAACAGAAGTGCACACGGACGCCAGTGGTGTAAGCCTCGGCGCTGTCCTGGCGCAGCGCAAACCCGGGTTCCCTGATTATGTTGTGGCATATGCAAGCCGTACGCTCACAAGAGCCGAGACAAACTACACCGTCACGGAAAAAGAGTGCCTGGCAATCGTCTGGGCTCTTACAAAGTTTCGACCTTATTTGTATGGTCGCCCATTCGATGTCGTCACTGACCATCATGCACTATGCTGGCTGTCATCATTGAAGGATCCCTCAGGCCGCCTCGCCCGTTGGGCTCTTCGCTTACAAGACTACGACATCCGCGTCCTCTACCGCAACGGACGCCAGCATGCTGACGCCGACGCCCTCTCGCGCTCCCCTCTGCCTGAAGCTAACGTGCTCTGCTCAGTATCCTCGGTTGTTGTTTCTGCCATTGATGTTGACATCATCGCTACCGAACAGCGAAAGGATAATTGGATCGCCCAACTGATCGACTTGCTCTCTGATCCGTCCGCAACGCCATCCACGCGTGCCTTGCGTCGTCGAGCTCACCATTTCGCCATTCGTGACGGCCTCCTACACCGACGCAATTACGACGCCGATGGCCGGCAGTGGCTACTCGTGATACCCCGCAGTCTGCGGTCGGAGATATGTGAATCCTTCCATTCTGATCCACAGTGCGCGCACTCTGGGGTTTTCAAAACCTACCATCGCATTAGACAACGCTACTTCTGGCGCGGGATGTACCGCTACGTCCAGCAGTTCGTTCGCTCCTGTCTCGCTTGCCAACGCCGCAAACCGTCCGCACACATGTCACCAGCCGGTCTGCAACCGCTACCTTGCCCTGACCGTCCGTTTGGGCGCATAGGTATCCATTTGTACGGACCACTTCCTCTGACGTCCACTGGCAACCGCTGGGCCATCGTCGCCGTAGATCATTTAACGCGATACGCCGAAACCGCCGCTCTCCCTGCGGCTATTGCGCGTGATGTTGCGTCCTTCCTACTACATCGATTTATATTGCGCCACGGTCCACCCCAGGAGCTTCTCAGCGATCGAGGCCGTGTCTTCTTGTCAGAAGTCGTCGATGCCATTCTCACTGAGTGCCATTCTGTCCATCGCAAAACTACTGCTTATCACCCGCAGACGAATGGTCTGACCGAACGCTTTAACCGCACCCTCGGCGACATGCTGTCGATGTACGTCGCCGCCAACCACACGAATTGGGATACCATACTGCCCTTCGTCACTTACGCCTACAACACCGCCCCTCAGAGCACGACTGGTTTTTCACCTTTCTTTTTGCTGTACGGAAGGCACCCGTCACACACCATCGACACGATACTCCCGTACACGCCGGATCCATCTGAGTGTACACCTATTTCCGAGACCGCCAGGCTTGCTGAAGAGTGTCGCGAGCTTGCCAAGACTTTTACGATGCATGAGCAAGAGCGGCAGAAGAGTATTCGTGATGGCTCCGCCACTTCTGAGCCCACCTTCCTTCCTGGTTCCCTTGTATGGCTCTCAATCCCGACCTCTGTAGCTGGCCTTTCTTCCAAACTACTCCCGAAATATGAAGGTCCCTACCGTGTGATCGAGCGCACATCTCCGGTCAACTATCTTATCGAGCCAATTGAACAATCTTCGGACATGCGCCGCCGCGGGCGCGACATAGTCAACGTGGAGCGTCTGAAGGCTTATTATGACCCGCTCGTAGTGAGAAGCTGTTAGGTCGCCAGGCGGCTCCCTCTTCGACCCCGGGGTAATTGTACAGAAGCCGCCGAACACTGAAGTGGGTCGAAGTCTTATGTGCTTTCTAGTGGGTCTGCCCAAAGAGAACGCCGCTCGCGCGGAGACCCCGTGTTTTGGCCGTTACTGTCGCCATTGTGTAGACTCGCTGTGTGCCGGCTAATAAACGCCATAACAATATATATATATATATATATATATATATATATATATATATATATATATATATATATATATATATATATATATATATATATATATTATATATATATATATATATATATATATATATATATATAATGACAAGGGAAATACAGTATGTGTATAATACTGCCAAGGGAAGTATAGGGGAAGTTATCAGACTGAATTCTAATTTAAGTTATGTTGGGTTTTGTGGCGCAAGATCAACTAAGGCTATGCTGCGCCTGAATTGTAATGTAAATGTGAAGAGAAGAATGGGTGGGAAGATCACTTGCCGTGAGAAGGAACCGAACCTCCGGCCTTCGAATAACGCGTTCGATGCTCTACCAACTGAGCTACCAGGGAGCTTTTCCAGCCACTTTTCATTGGGTACATATGTGAAATAAACGTGGGGGTGTCAGTCAGCGCTACTAGTAGCCATTGCAGCGAATGTGGCACACTCTTTATGAGCCTGTATGGCGTCACGTAGCACGTGAACTTATTACGAGCTAGCATCAACAATATTCCGTCGTATACAACAAAAAGCACCAAGTCTGCCAGTACACTCTAAGCGAAATTACCCGAAAAAGGTGGAAACGGAGCCCTATAGGCGCCCGCGATGAACTGATAGACCGTTTAGGAGCAACCACAGAGGGAAGCGTGCCGCACAAAGTCTCCAAACACGCTCCAAAGGGATGAACAACCCGGGGATTCCAGGCAGCGCGAAAAGTGTTGCCAAGATGACCAGCCCTCCTACTCCTCTTCTGCTGGCTCAGTCTTTCCCCGTATTTTGCCGGCGACGGTTTGCGTAGCATCGTGCTCAGAGCGCTCGACCACGGCCGCCTGGATTTGACGATCTAAGAATTAGGACGTGACACTTGTGTGTACATTTGGATGAGCGTGGGCTGCTGCTTTTGCATTTCGCTGCACTCATGTAGTCTGCAGCAAGTCTCGACAAGTCACTACGACGCGTTGTATATATCTGGCTTCAAGATAGTGACGACCAACACACGACAGCAACTGTTGGGACGGCCAATATGGCGGCCGAGAAGACAACAGGCCTATCGGATATATACTTCAGTCTGACTCAGGGCAGAAAACAGCGCTCCATGGATTCTAAGGCAAGTAGGTTATTATTCTTCATTCTACTCTACTTGTCGCGTGTGCAATACCGATTTCACTTGCCGCCAACGAGCTCGGTCGTGTTGTATATCGCGCGCACGAAATGCATCGCGAAGGTCAGCTTCCGCGTCTGCAGTTCGCCTGTGCTTTGCGATTGCATGGAAATTGCCACCATTGCCGTCGGCCTCCCGTACGCTCGCACATCGAGCGCTCGCCTGGATTCGCGGCCGCGATGAGCTCCGGGTTGACGATATTGGGCTGAGACCTCGTCGCTGTGTTGGCAGTCGTCGAAAGCACGTTGCGAGATCACGTAAAGAGCTTGGTTGTAGTATGTCGTGCGCTGTATCTGCACCAGCACGAGCTGGCGCGGCTTTCGCTAGCATCGGAACTCACAGAAAATTGGTCGCCATTACAGTTGGCTTTCCCGTCAGTCGGTCGCAAGCAGCTCGCCGCCGTCCGTTGGCCGTGGGGGCGGACGCGCGTTTGTGGAAAAGGGCCGCATTACCGTCGATTTCTTCGGCGCTAACTACAAACCAGCTCGGCGCTGTTCGTGGCGGCGGCCAAGCGTACGCTCGCTCTCCTGTTCGATGTTCGCTGGCGGCAGACACTCCGCGTGCAGCGACATCTTTGGTCTCGCGCTCGCTTGCCCAAGCTAAACGATGTCACTCGCTTAGGACTTGCCGATTGTTGGCGGCACGGTGGTTCGCGTAGCTCCGGCTGCGGCCACCGCTCCTAAGCTGCTGCGCTACGGGGATCGAATTGAGTCTTTGACGATGTGTGACATCACGGTGAAATTAATGGCATGTCATATCTCACCCGTGTTTTCATTTCACCTTGCACGTATTTTTCACATGCATGTGTATTCATCCTCTGTCATGTGTGGTCGAACCCCAGGTGGTCGAAATTTCCGGAGCCCTCCACTACGGCGTCTCTCATAATCATATGGTGGTTTTGGGACGTTAAACCACACATATCAATCAATCAATGAGTCACGTATGACTCACTATTTTACATACTTATTGTGCAGCCGTGGGCACACACCGTGCTGAAGACTGTGTGCGCTTGCGTCTGCGATGCCTGTCATCCATCTCTTTCGGCAGAGCATCTTCGGAAGGACTGTGCGAAATGTGAAGGTAAAGTTATTTGTGTGTCGTATTTTAACGCTTGTTTTTAAATTAACGTGCATGTTCTTGTCATATGCGTGAATCTTCATCTTCTGTCAGGTGTGCCTAACTATTTTTATTATATTATTGTACGTGCAGCCGTGGGAACGCAACAGGCAGAAGGCTGCGTGCGCTGGCGTCTTCAATGCCTGTCTTCTATCACTTCCGTCGGAGGAGCTCCACAAGGAGTGAACAAGTTGTGACAATGAGACAGGACTTGTACACTTCACCATGAATTCACTTAAAATGATGGAGAAACTTCATGCGTATGAGGAGAAATAAAACATTTCGAAGTCCCACTTTTCTCTTTCGTTGTTGCCACGACTGCGAAAGCAGTTACACATAGGTGGCTAACTACATTTCGCGTGTTCTTTTGTGCGCAATTTGTTGCTCACTGCGCAGAAAAACTGGCGAAGAAAGTGTTCGGCCTGGCGGAAAATAAACAAAAAACAATGTTTGAACATGGGACAAAAAGTTCATCCGATTGGAGTATTCGAGTGGATCAATCGTTTTCCTGGCAAGGTGCAACTGTGAGGACTAACAGTTGCCCGGTAAGGTGTAAATGTGGGGAATTAGTCCTTTGAGGTGAATTGTGGGACTAGCGGTTACTCACTAGAGTGTAAATGTGAGGACTAATAGTTAGTCTCCTGAGGACGTCTGTGGGGACTAACTGTTAGACCCGGTGCCTTTAGTCTTTAAAGGGATTAATGGTTGTGACAGCCCCATTAGTCCCCAAAAGGACAAATCACACACCCTTTTAACACCCTTTTGATTAGAGTGTACAAGACCCTCGTTAATGAATTACAGAAGGAAGTATATACTTAAGGGCTTTATATATATGACATGTCGATAACAACCTCAGTAGGAAGTTTGCACCCGTCCATGTCTGTTTTGTCTGTTTTCCAAGGTATTTAGCGCACGTAATGGATTGATGGATATGTGGTGTTCAACGCCACAAAACCACCATATGGGTTTGAGAAACGCCGTAGTGTAGGACTCAGAAATTTTCGACCACTTGGGGTTTTTGAACGTGTACCCAAATCTGAGCACCTGGGTCTACGGCATGTTCGCCTCCCTCACAAATGCATCCGCCGCAGCCTGCAATCTATCCCGCGATCTGTGGGTCAGCGGCTGAGTAGCTTAGCCACTTGGCTACGGTGGTGGTGCAATTTTGTGGAAGTAGTACTTAATCATAGAGTACCAAATAGGTTGAACCCACATTTCGGTGGCTAAAGCCATGGATGGCTTTTTATCAACAACATACGTTTTATCTTGAGCTTTAGGAGCTCCACTTTAAAAAATATGAAAAATGTTTTTCATGAAACCATACGCCTGTGAAATATCTTCCGGCCGCTCTATTTTAGACACAGCAGCAGAGTCAGCAGCTTCGTTAAATAGATTTTACGCAAGAGAAAGTGAGGGCGTCGATGTTATGTTGGAAGAAGAGGTCTCATGCTCACCTGAGATAGCGGGCCATGTTCACGAAATTTATTCCCTCAAGGGCCATGACAAGGTGAGAGCGGTGAGGTCTAGTTTAAAGTGAAGGCCAGCAAGCATTACCATTTCAAGGAACCAGTTTCCCCCATCTCATGCGCATGACATTTCAGAAAGAAATTTTAAAACAGGATTCCAAAAACATATCGATTGGAAACTAAAGAATGACTCATACCTGAACATGAAGTATTCTGTCAAGTGGGGCATGCCTAGTTGCACAGGGGGTAACTTCGCACGTGGGTAACGCGGGCAATGAAGAAGCGGATCGCCTTGCTTCGTCATGCAACCATAATGGCTCTGACTGTCCGGGAATTCTATGCAGGATGGACAACGCTCATCTGCTTACACGCCTACACCTCCTAAAGCAGCACGCAGACCAGCGTGTGGCGAATGGATCGCTCCCTCTCCGTGTTCGTGGCCGTGGCTTGCCTCGTAGTTTCCGAGTGCTGTTGTACAAACTAAAAGCGGGCTTTGTGCTGGTGCGTGAACGATTACACCGTCAACGGCGTGTGCACTGCCCGTTGTGCGCAGCTTGTGGCTCCAGCGAAAGGCTTGAGCATCTCGTAGTGCACTGTCCCACATTTGCAACGCAGCGGTCTTTGCTGATTAAGGATTATAAATTCCTAGGACTTAAGTGCGTGACCCTATACGACTACCTCTTTCCGAGTGGTTGGGCTTCCCGACGCGACCAGGCCCATCGAGCTCTCTTTACATTCATGACTCAAACGTAGCTGGCCACGCGTTTATAAACGTTTTTTTGTTATTTTTGTTTATGTTATTTTACTCATACTGGTCGAAGTCTTCGTCCATTTTTTTATTCGTTCGTCATCATCTTTCTTCTTTCTTCCCTCTAATATTTGTTTCCTGTGTATTTTCCCCCCTGCCGAAAGAGTAAAAAGGCGTTTTGCCCCTCCAGGTGGCAGTTGCCAGCTTGCCTCTCGCCCTTTTTCTTCTGTATCATTGTGTATCAGTGTATGCAAATCAGATAAATAAATAAATGAATCTTCAATATGCAATGCTTGTTGTAGAGTCAGCTCTCATAGAATGGGGACCACATGGTTGTTCAATAAAAAAAAAGAACGCCTGAGAGCAATAACGCCTACGTAGCAAACCCAAAGAAAAAGGTACTAATCACGATAGGCGAGAAAAAAATGCGAGGGCCATTTAGCAGAGTCACAAATCTGAGACCACAAAGTCAACAAGTTTAGTTACGACCAGTCATATGTGGGCCTGGCAGCAACATGTAGAAAGGTCCATGTGCCACGTGTTGAGAGACCCCTGGTTTAGAGGAACAGAAATGTGGCATATTTATCGCGCATTAAGTGTGTAGATTGCTGTTACTGTCTGGCGGCCCTGATACGCGCGCCTTCATATATTGAGCAAGAGCGGAAGCCGCTTCATAAAGAGCGTTCATTATTCTCGGCGCGTGCTTGGTGCGGATGCATGTCGTTCTGAGGGTCCACCAGTGGTTATAGACACGGATGTAGTTCGCTGTTACAATTTGAACACACGAAACAGTCTGCACACTGTCAGTGCACGCAGTGAAGAGGATATTACACATTCCTTCGGCACATGACTTATCTGCAATAAGTAACAACGGAAGCACAACGGCTTATAAGAGTTCACAGGAGAGAGAGCTCCTGGCACGCGCTACACAACCACTGCGACACTGTTTCCGTCAAAAGTTGGTGTCAGACGCGTACAGCTAACGCTTAACTCGAAGATTCCAGGGCAGACAAAGTGTGAGTGTTCCGTATACTTTTATCTTCTAAGAAATGCGCTTGTTTTCGCTAAGAGAAAGCAGTATTCAAAAGGCAATGACAACATAAAGGTTCTAGAAAAGGGCGTTGTTTCGAGCAGCCATTAAATACAAGCATGAGAACTTCCAAAGCTTTGAAAATATTGCGTATATTACGCATATGAGGTTCTAAACGCTTAAGTTTTTTTTTCTGTGATTTTATAACCTAACTGTGACAAACACACAGAAAAATTAGCGCAGACGATACGTGAAGACAAAACAGACAGCATTTGTACAAAAACAGCATTTCCTTTTTCTTGCCGATTTATGAAGTCCCTCGCAATGAATACTTCAAGCAAGAACATTTAAATTTATTTATTTTTATCAAACTGCGACGGCTATTCCCGAAACAAAAATCTTGTCAAAGAAAATATTTTGATACACTAGTCGAAACCTTCACGTTCCTCTTCAGTTTTTTAGTTTTTTTTATTTAATAGATATGTTGGGTTTAACGTCCCCAAATCACCATACGATTATAAAAGACACCGTAGTGGAGGGCTCCGGAAATTCGGACCACCTGGCATTCGTTAACGTGCACTCAAATCGGGCCACACGGGCCCCAAACATTTTCGTCTCCATTGGAAATGCAGCCGCCGCCGCCGGGATTCGATCCTGTGACCTGCGGGACAGCAGAATAGTACCGTAGCCACTAGAACACCACAACGGGGCTATTCGGTTTTTTTTAAGACGATATTCTTTCTTGGGGATGTTCGACGCAAACATTTTTTTCTTTCTGTCTGTACCCGGTACCCTAAACGGCAATACGGTACCCTAAACGGCATTAAATTGACCAAACGATACTCCAAACGGCCGACCCCATACGCAGCGCCAGCCAATATTGCTCAAGAGTCAGCGTTCATACTTGTGCGATTGTCAATTAAAAAGCAATAGTTGCGCATATATGAGGCGCCATAACGACTCGTCAATATTCTGTACGTGTGTCTTTTACTAGAAAATGTGCACATAAGTAATTCTAATGCTCTGACCATGCAACGCTCGCACGAAAAGGCAATTGTTTCCAACGCTTTGCTAAGACGACCCGGTGGTGGCAACAACCCATCGCCTTGCGTTCTACACCTTATCACCCCCGAGACGGGTGCGCAGGGCGCACGAACTTCGTTTTCCAAGATAGCGCTCATGTCTTATGTGTGAGGAGACTTGATGCGCTCTTACGCCTCCGCTGCACGCTCAAGGCACTCTAGCGCAGCGCCTCCAAAATACCATTCACCAATTTTCTTGCACAGAACATGAAATTAACGTTTTGTTCACTCTCTCCAGACGCAAAACTATCGGCTTTCGACCTTTTCCGTGTAACATGGAGGTAGGGGGCCAAGTTTTTTTTTTGTGGTGTCTTATGCTGTTATGTAACATTACTTGTTAGATTCAGTATGTGATGCGCATGATATTGTTTTTAAGATGAATTTTCATTCATCAAAGTGAAGCAGGTGTTCATACGCTACTTTGAGAGTAGCCTATTTCTGAATTCTCGGAGAAGCGCTTAAATGTCAATGGTTATAATAAATAATTTTTATTTTTGATAAAATATTTAGGGTAGATATTTTGTTTAATTTCGGAGAACAAATTCACAAGCAACAGTTATAGCCAGTCATGCTTTATAATATTATGTGATTGCATTATATTTTAATAAATAATAATTTCTATTGCTGTAGTGAAAGATACTGCTGAATATAGGTTCAATAAAATTTCCGCAAATACAGCCCCCATTCGTACAGTTTACACAAACTCACGGCAAAGTTTTCAGTACTAATATAAAATTTTCCCGTTAAAAAATGTAAATAACAAAGATCACAGCAAATGAAACGAGGTACACATTTACCAAATGAATACGCTTCTATTCTGTTACTACACTTGTAACTATATATTAAAATTTTTACATGAGTAACAACATAAATAAGAGGTGTTCATAAATACCTTGCCTTTCTTTTTTGCAGTTGTAAACATGGCGGTTCGACAGAGCTTCACTGCTCTCTTCTTGGTGATGTTGTACGGTGCGACTTTTGCGTACAACAGAGGTAAGCACGCCAATTGGCTGACGAAGAGTACACGGAGATTAGTTGTCTTATTATTGACTCATGCGTAGGTATATGTAACATTTCATAAAATTTTTACCACCTTCGCGGCCATATAACACACTTTCAAATCTAAAGTGTCTATCTCCAATCCCCACAATGCTTCTAGTACGCACGGGCAAGCAGTAACAGAAATGAAATTGCTAAATGATGCATGACAATCAGATACTGCAAACAAGAAGGTGTTTCAGCAAGGCGTTCGCGGCTCTGTCTCCCATGTTGCTGAAGCGCATCGTGGTACAGTGGGGTGTGAGCACTGGCGTATAGGTTATCTTATTATACAATAGCTCGTACCATGCCGTTTCTTCTTAATTATTGACGCTTTGAAGAATTGCACATCAGGTACCAGTGATTAGTACACAATAAACGAAAATGACCTGAAATAACCTCAAAAACTGGGTAAACCATTTGTCCTCTAGCGCACTACCTCTCCTGGGTTTTTTTTTACCACCTACTATCGAGGTAAAACATTTACTCTCGTGCTAACTTAGTTTTTGAACGTAGGGAGAGTAGTAATTATTTACCCCAGTGAGGTTTTGAGCGAGTATAGAGAGAGTAGATTTTTACTGCCTTCACAAGGTTTTTTAGGTGATTTCTGGGAGTTATTTCTGGTGGTAAAAAATACAAATTGACGGGTGCATTCGCCCACAGTCGACTAATTTATTTAATAGGAGAATTGAATGAATTTATTAAACGGCAGAATTTGTGACACATAGATTTACATACAGACAAACACGCTCACACAACAAATGCAGAATAGTACACCACTCGAACAGACTGCACGCGTTGCTCAACTACACTTTGACAATCCGGTATATATAGGCACGACTTTTTGACCGGCTCTGTAGGACCGGTAGGTGAGCTTTTTTTTTGCATTGATCAACAACAACGGTTGAAGCTGCAAGCGTAAACTTAAGGTGGGCTGCAGGGAACTAAATATCACACCGAACTTTTATTACAAATGTACCCAATCTCACCTTTTTGAGTATCCAATAATTACTTGGCACACCGGGCTCATGGCCCCACGCGTGTTAGCACTGCTGATCCACAAGTCTATAAAATAAACATAAGTACGCACAAACTACGGTGGCTCAGTGATTTTCATTGAGCGACGGTGCACAAACACAGTAGCAGCGCGTATTCGTCACAACGAGCGTAGAGGAGCGGTGCACGCCTGCACACAAGCTACTTATCGACGGCGAACTAGGCCTTTTCGAGGAGCACGGCTATCCGATGAAACACAGCTGGCGATCACAGAACACATATCCTGTGCGAATTTCGTTGTCATTTCAGACACAAGTAAACACGTGACCGCTATCTTACGGGGACGGGGCGGTGTATGCATACTTCCAACGAAAGACCACCGTCCGGGTTTTCTTCGTGCTCACCGGCAGCCGCTCGCTGGTTCTGTCTGCCTCGTATCGGCTTCGCGCTACATGTTTAAGAACAGTTGGTGCATGAGGTGGGCAATTCGGGCAGCACATTGCTCACGCAGACACCGCCTACTGAGGAACAAAATATCTGCGGTGCTTCTTTCACCTGCCCCGGCAACACACTTCCACTGGTCACTGGCGGCCGCGGCTCGGTGCCGACGACAAAGTGAAGCATTTCGCTTATTGCTTCTCCAGTAGGCAAGCACGGACGATGACACCACTGGCAGATATTCGCGATTCGGCTCGGAAGCGAGATATCCGCGACGTGCAGGTTCGGAGGCGCTTGGAAGCGCACTGTCGTTTGACGATGTAGGAAACACGTGAGATCCATCAGCCCAACCAGACACACAGATACCGAGCTTCTTGCACCGTCTGTCTCCAAGGCACCACCACCGAGCAAAAGCCAACAATTTGCGAAAATATGCAGGACAACTTTCCACAGCAGGTTTTGTTTTCTTTTTTTTTTTCTTCTCTTGAGATCGCCCTGTCTTTTTTTTTTTCTTTTTCGTTCACAGAATGCTGTTCACGCTTGTTGTGCTTATGCTGCCCCCAGTTCCAGTGAAAGTGCGCTGACTCGAGGTCAGTCCTGAGGCACGTCGATGCCAAAAAAAAAAAAGATCTGTGGTCCTCGCGTACCTTTAGGATTCACTGAGAGCGTCACGAGGGGGGTATAGGGCAAAAGCCACCGAAGCAGCAGCACCTTGCAGTCACGTGATAATAAACTCTGAAACGCAAGTTAAAAATCACGTGATAGAAAACTCCCTACGTGGTAAAACTGGATTTTGACATCCTTTTACTACTTGCCTGAGAGGTGGTGGTAAAACTATGTCATGTACCATCTTTTACTCCTACGCGAGGTAGTAATATTAAACCCGAGAGAGTTTTCAGAGGTCATGAGCCGCAAAAACCCTAAACTCGGATAGTTTATGCTTACAGTGTATGTGCTTGTTGATTTTGCCTTTGCGCGGGATTCACGATACGCCGTGTTCAGCTATTCATTGAATCTTCGCCTATTACAACAGGTAAATCATGATGGGCGTTAGTCGTCACGATGAGAGATGCGGCACTACAGACGTCAACGTGGGTGCATGCACGTCAAACAGTGCTACAGCTACCGAACACCAATAACTGTGGTAAAAACTGTGATAATCACTTCAAAACAAGCGTTTTAGTTTGTGAAAACACATTTCACGTTCGTGCTATACCAATTCTTGTGATAGAGGACTCATCTATGTTTCCTTCTGTTGTTATGTTTTTTGCGTTACGCAAGATCGTTACGCTTCAAAGTCAAAACATCCATTCGTTCAACAGACTGCTCGTTTAGTTAAGATATACCCAAAGATGTTGCTAGACGAGGAATATATAAAATATTTGATTAATACGTGCGGTTTAACGTGCCATAAGTACACAAAAATAAGTGTGCCATGTTTTGCCATAAGCTTTACGACATAAGCGGAACCTTTTCAGCTCTGAAAAGTTTTCCAAAGTGTTAAAAAAATAGTTTGTGTACATGTCGCTATTCTTTGTTTTAACAGGCTGTGATTTCAGTCAGTTGGACTTGGATGGCGCTGTAGACAAAGTTATTGAACTGCTGCCCCGGTACCGCATGCCAGATGAGAAAGGATTTCGGACTGCCTTCAAGGGATTTGAAACCGGGACTCTCAATATAACTGGCCTTGAAACAATCCAACGATACGGCCCGATCCAGTCTTATTGTGTGAACGGCACCCGTCTAATCAGCGTGGATCTGATCGAGCAAGGGGACGCCATGTTGACACTTCCTTGGAGGGCATGCTCAGGGCAAGAAGGAACGATAAACTTACGCACAAAGCTTTCACGCTTCACGCTCATACTTGGAGTCGAAAGTGTGCGTCCGAGCCAAGAAGTCCGTCTCACGTACGAAGGGCCCATTATTCCCGTGTTCATCTTAGACCCAAAGATTTACATCGAGGGGGCCGGTACCGGCGTCAGAGTAGCTACCATGAGCATTAGCAAGCTTTTTCCTGCTCTCTCTGAGAGTGTGTGGTTTGACTACTTCCTCATTTATTTTCGTGGTGTTGTACGTCATGCCCTGCGGGATGCTTTCCCGTAACCATTATCTTCAATTAAAAGGTTTTTAAACCTACTGGTATGAACTTTCCTTCACAACCACCATTTTTTCGGCTTTTAAGCAATAAAATTTCAGAGGATTTTTGCGGCAGTACTTTCTTCCTTCAACGTTTTAGTGTACAAAAGCGCGTACTAAAACACTTACTTTCGGAAAAAAACACGTCCAATAACCACAATCATTATATTATAATGTAAGCACACTATTCGTTACAGCTACAGCTAACATATAAGAATGTAAAAGAAAAGGCGGGCGGTGACATTCACAGTTACTATCAAAGAAAGGTGAACAAAGCAAAGGGCTTTGACAAATAACTTGCCTGTGCAGGTATCGAACGTGCGACTTTCGATTACCTCTCCCGATGCCTTGCCAACTGAGCTTCCATGAAGGTCACTCCCGCGTCCACTTTACGAAGAATTTATGTGCATTTAAACCTAGGTGCTTTAGTCAGCGCTGCTAGTAGCCATGACAGTGACACTATCTTTTCTAGCTGCCGGCGTAACAAAGCATGTTCTGATCTTTTTATTAGCTGTCAGCTAAATAAAGGTCTTTTGTTGTACCATATACCGCCTGCTCTGCTGGAATAAAATCGTCACTACGCATGAAAAAAAATGAAGTGGAGTAATCAGGAAAGAGAAGCTCTTGAAATTTCTGAAGTGTTCGTCCGGAGGTTTGTACGAAGTTTGCTAATTCGAACTTTCGTATTTTGAATTGCGGAATAATAATGGAAAGCTTCACTCGGCGAGATAAACAGGGGAAATAAGGAGAAGGAGATAACACACAGAGTCAGAGTGAAAGAAGCGAATGAATAATAAAAATAAAGTTCCTCGGTGACGCGACATTCGAAAGCAAGTACCGGTGACCCGATTGAAGTTGTCGTAACTACTGAAAAAAAAATTGGCTATTCAGCCACGCCCCAGTTCGTGTCTTCACTTTGTCCCCCGTCCGTTTTCTGTCCTACCTCTCGTATTTTTTAACTGCAACCTCATTTGCGCAAACCTTATAAATGCGTTGAGGTATACGTTCCACGGGTGAGCTGATATACGATCGAAGGAAATAAAAAAATCACTGCCCAAACGCTTCGTACAAGTTGTTCCCCGGCGAAAGGTGACACGTGTGGTCCCTGTGTTGAACAGTGGGTTAACCCAACGCTGCACTTGAGCCTTCCACAATTAGTGCCATGGTTACATCTTCGTGCTTCTTAGTGAGGTTGGACACATTTTTTGTTAGGTTTACCACAGTGTTTATTCACATGCCGCACAATGTGAATCGTATGATCACGGTAATAGAGGAGTGTAATGAGGCGCTAAATGCAATTTCTAATGAGTTAATCACACTGGTTGTTCTGGAACAGCAGGTGGTCACAGATGTCGCTGCCGAATACTATATACCACTGGAGAGTCCCCCGCCGAAAAGTAGCGTTCGCACGGGCGAACGCGCTTCCAGGATCATCACGTTGGCGCCGCAATGCCACTTTCTCGGCGTAGGCACTGCGGTGAGATACGTATTGACAGATTAAATCAGGCGCATTTTTTTTACTTCTTCACGAGCCGCACAGTCTTTGTTCAGCGCGGCATTGTGGCAACATTCTGGGCTCACTCGGCAGCATGGTTTTCAGGATCCACACGCCACCGGCGCTTCCATTCTAGCTCGCAATTTAGCGCGGCTTGGAATGCTGCCGATCATCAGGACCCACGGCACTTGACCTCCCAGGCCTGTTTTTGTGCTCGGACACTACCATCGGCGCGGCAACTGTCAATTCTCTCATATTTGTAGTGTCGGTGCTTTTGTCGAGCTGTCCGTTAGTTACCCATGTGGAAGCTCTCAATAGACCCTTGCACTTTTGTAGAGTTGTCCATGACTTATTCATGTGGAAGCTCTCAGTAGACTCATGCGCTTTTGTGAAGTTGTCTGAGACTTACCAATGTGGAAGTTCTCAGTGGTCTCGTGCGCATTTGTAGAGTTGTTTGTGGCTTACCAATGTGAAAGCTCTCTGTAGACTGATGCACATTTGTGGAGTTCCCCGTGACTTACCTACGTGGAAGCTCTCAGTAGACTCGTGCTCAGCGTCACGGCTGTGACAGGATGAACGACGTCACTCACAACGGAGCCATGGGCGTGCGTGTTTGGTACGACGCTGAGAAGGATTTAGCTGATAGCACAACCAACGGAGACAACTCGTGACATGAATGTCAAACGCGCTTTCGTTTATGCTAACCATGCACAGCTTACTCTGTAAAAATAGGAGCGAATGAAAAAGACAGGCTGAAAAAACGACAGAAAAGGTGAAATTAACAGAAAGAGAGACAAGTAGATAAAAAGATGTAGAAAAAAGACAGGGCAAGAAACCGAAGGGCACTAAAATAAAGAAATCAAAGTAGAATCAGAGATAGAGATAAAGTGAGCGGAAGACATGTAAAAATGAAAGAGTGAATATTGGGTGTGGCTTCGCTAACAAATAAATTATGCTTTACTCAACTTCACAATCCATTTGCTTTACCTAACGTTGCAACTGTTCCCGATAGCAGAGCCAAGCCTTATCAAGGCGGTGCTCATCTCTTGAAAAGCTTTCTGCCAACGTTCCAGTTGCAATATGGCCTCCGTCCTGTACACTTGGAAGAAACTCACCACGGTGAGCTGATGCTTTAACTGCTTTATTCTACAGATGCATCTGATTGAGTTGTTTACACAAAGTCATGGTCACTGCTCATTGGGTGGTATCTTCGCAAATAGGTGGCAGAATAGCAGCCCAATGCAATTTTCTAAATAAGAGTATAAGTGTCACTTCTCCTAAATCAAGACGGAGGAACTCAAGTGACACGCTTTATTTAAAACTATGTGATTTGTTACAAACAATACGGCAAGCAACACCCCATGGTCAAAAGGAGCACTCTCGGTTAAAATTCGCGCACTTGCAGTTGGTCAAACATCTTACGGAGAGCACTTCTAAACGACAACACTGGATCAGCCTTCTTGATCTCGCCTTTTGTTTTCACACTGCTGAAAATGATAAGTTTTACTGGCGGCCAGTTTTGCAAGCTTTTGTATAGTTTTGTATTGTTAATAAAGTAAACTGCACGTGCTACTACATGAGAACACGGGCACAAAACTGAATATCTCGGCTATCTTAACGAAACAATATTTCAACAATAATTGATAGCAGTGATATTTTTTAAACAATTTTTGATATAGCGTAGTAGTTCGTCAAGACACTTTTGTATCTTAGCGCAAATTAATTCTACACGAAGATGAAGATAAATAGCTTCCTCGGCGCTTTCGTTATTGAAAGGTTCGACTGCCGAAAGAATATCGATACACAAGCATGCCTCATCGAATATTCACTACAACTCTTAACTCGCTGCGTGTCAAGAAGAAGCTGCAACGTACCTTTAGAGGGGGGGGGGGTAGGGGGCAGTTTTTTTTAATGCGCCCCCTAAAATTGGGTATAATACTCCAAACGTAACGAAAAAACTGCTTCGGCTAAAAATGTATCTCATGCTTATGAAACAATGAAAAAGTGCAGTCGCAGGAGTTGCTGGCATTCACCTTCCCAAACGTAGATGTAATAATAAGGTATGCAGTATTGAAATACTCCTAAAATTTTCTCCCGGTGGAGTTCTTAGGCCTCAATATGAATATTGTCACGTGATCACAGAACGACCACAACGTCTGTTCACAGGAGCAGCACTGGACGTCGAGCCGAACCGAACGTTAGAGCACGAGCACCCACCAACCGTCTTCTTCTTCTTTCACACCATGGCACATACTCGCATTGGCAGGGCTAAACCTCGTTCAATGCCTGTGGCACTACCCCCCCTTCGAAAAAAAAAAAGTACCACCCCGATGACCAATGCCGATTAAAAGTTAAAGTAGTCGCGTACACGCACAAAGACGCGTGAAGAAGCAGTGTCAGGTGCACATGGCTCGGGGGTAGTGTGGCTTCATCCGTGACACATGAACAATGTCGGCCTGTTGGGAACGTCGAGATCGCTGAGCTGTGTCTTCAAGCAGAATTTCGTAGTTGACATCTGTGAGGCGCCGTAGTACTCTATAGGGACCGAAGTAGCGGTGAAGTAACTTTTCCGAGCGGCCCCTTTGGCGAACGGGTATCCACAGCCAGACCAGATCACCGGGTTGGTAAATGACATGGCGATGACGGGAGTTGTACCTCTGCGAGTCGATTCGTTGTTGTTTTCGGATCCGCTTGAGTGCAAGCTGGCGGGCCGCGTCGGCGAGCCGGATAAAGTCGTTCGCATCAGTAGTAATATCGGTCGTGTCAGGCAACAGCATGGCATCAAGCATCGTAATTGCTTCTCGGCCGTGAAGCAACCGGAATGGAGTGAAACCCGTAGTCTCTTGAACCGCAGTGTTGTAAGCGAACGTTACGTATGGCAAAATTGCATCACAGTTCTTGTGATTACGGTCGACGTACATGGATAGCATGTCAGCGAGCGTCTTGTTTAATCTCTCCGTCAGACCGTTGGTTTGTGGATGGTATGCGGTTGTTTTGCGATGAGCTGTTCCACTAATTCTCGTGACGTCTTGCATCAATTGGGCTGTAAAGGGTGTTCTACGGTCAGCGATAAGAACTGTTGGCGCTCCATGGCGGAGGACGATGTTGTTTATGAAAAAAATACGCAATCTCATTGGCGGCGCCTCGTTGTAGGGCTTTTGTTTCGCAGTACCTTGTTAAATAGTCAGTAGCGACTGCGATGCAGCGGTTGCCATCATGTGACTTCGGGAAGGGCCCAAGCAAGTTCATGCTGATTCGTTCAAACGGTTGTGACGGGGGTGCAACAGGCTGTAATAAACCAGCAGGGCGCACAGGTGGGGCTTTACGGCGCTGGCAATGATTGCATGTTTTAACGTAATGCTTGACATCCTGGGTGAGCTTTGGCCAGTAGTAGCGAGTCCGAATCCGGGCAAGGGTGCGTGCGAATCCTAGGTGGCCGGAGGAAGGCTCGTCGTGGCAGGCAGATAAAATGTCAGCACGTAGCCCTGGTGGAACGACGAGGAGGTACTCAGTCGCATAAGGTTCGAAGTTCTTTTTGTAGACGATGTCGTTGCGGAGACAAAATGACCCTGAACGTGCAAATGCCGATGGTGGACTCGAGCTGCGACCTTGAAGGTATTTGATAAGTTGTTGGATCTCTGAATCATTCCACTGTTGTTGGGCCAAGTCGGATTCACTGACTGCACAAAGAAAATGGCCATCGGTATCATCGTCCCTTGATGTCGTCGCGAGGGGTGCGCGCGAAAGGCAATCAGCATCAGTGTGCCTGCGGCCCGACTTGTAGACGACTGTAACCTCAAATTCTTGAAGGCGTAAGCTCCACCTCGCGAGGCGCCCTGAAGGGTCCTTGAGATTGGCCAGCCAACAGAGGGCATGATGGTCCGTAACTACTCTGAATGGACGGCCATACAGATACGGTCGGAACTTTGTTATCGCCCAAATAACAGCAAGACATTCCTTCTCCGTGGTCGAGTAGTTAGTTTCCGCAGATGACAAAATGCGGCTAGCATAAGCGATGGGACGTTCAGCGCCGTCTTGCCACTGGACGAGTACTGCACCAAGACCGATGTTGCTTGCGTCAGTGTGAAGTTCGGTGGTGGCATCTTCATCAAAGTGCCCTAGTAAGGGTTCACTCTGAAGGCACTGCTGAAGCTGGGAAAAGGCGGCTCTCTGCTCTGGACCCCACACAAAAGGAGTATCCTCCTTCGTTAAACGGGTAAGGGGTTCAGCGATGTTGGCAAAGCTCTGGACAAAGCGCCTGTAGTAGGCGCAGAGACCCAAAAACCGGCGCAAATCCCGTTTGTTCGAAGGTGGAGGAAATGCAGCAACAGCCATGGTCTTTTCTGGGTCTGGTCTAATGCCATCGTGACTGATAAGGTGGCCGAGGAACTTTAGTTCTTCGTAGCCGAAATGACACTTCTCCGGTTTTAGAGATAGGCCTGCGGATCGAATAGCGACGAAGACGGACTGAAGTCGTTGTAAATGTTGCTCAAATGTTTTGGAAGAAACAACGACGTCGTCTAAATACACGAGGCAGGATTCCCACTTCAGACCGGACAGGACGGTGTCCATCATCCTTTGGAACGTTGCCGGTGCAGAGCACAATCCAAATGGTAACACTTTGAATTCGTAGAGGCCATCGGGAGTTATGAATGCTGTTTTTTCCCTGTCCCGTTCATCGACCTCGATCTGCCAGTAGCCGCTGCGTAAATCCATTGAGGAAAAATATCGGGCATGTCGAAGTCGATCCAGTGAATCATCTATGCGTGGGAGAGGGTAGACGTCTCTCTTCGTCACTTTGTTGAGCTTCCGGTAATCGACGCAAAATCGAAGAGTGCCGTCTTTCTTTTTAACAAGTACGACGGGTGACGCCCATGGACTGTTCGAGGGTTGGATGACGTCGTCGTCGAGCATCTGTTTCACTTGAAAACGTATTGCCTCTTGTTCTTTTTGCGACACGCGGTAGGCGTGCTGTCGTACAGGCCGTTCGGTAGGGTCCGTTATAATGCGGTGCTTCACGGTTGGGGTCTGCTTGATTTTGGAGGTGGACGCAAAGCAATCACTATACGTACGTAAAATCATGCGTATCTGGTGTTGCTGCGCACAGGATAGCTGGCAATTCACGTCAACCGTACTGGCTATATCAGAGTTACCTTCGGCAGCAGTGGCAATCGGAGCGATAGTGGAACATTCTGCGTCATCGATGGCTTCAAAGTTCGCGATTGCTGTTCGCTTTGCTAAGTGTTGGTACTGGCCGCCGAAATTTGTGATCAGAAGCTGAGTCCGCCGATGTCTCAGTTTGACGATAGCACGCGCGACACAAATCTGCCGAGCCAAGAGCACCGAGAGGTTAGTTTCCGCGATGCCACTACTCTTGTTGTCACAGTCGCTCTCCACCGTTACCAACATACTGGCTCGCGGCGGCAGTGCGATGGTGTCGTCAGCAATTCGAAGTGTTGTGGTCGGCGCAACTGCATCCTTTCGTAGGGCTGTATGGTCGTTGGATAACGTTATGAGCAGGTCGCGAAGGTTAATAATGGCTCCATGCTCGCGGAGAAAATCCATTCCGAGAATCAGGTTTTGGGAGCATTCGCGCAATACAACGAAGGAAACAATGTACGTCGACTCACGAATTCGGAGGCGGGCAGTGCACATTCCTAGTGGTGTCAATAGGTGATCTCCCGCAGTCCGGAGGTTGGTTCCATGTCCCCAAGGTGTCGTTACCTTTCTTAGCTGTGCAGCGAGGTCAGCGCTTATAACAGAATAATCGGCACCCGTATCTACCAGAGCGGTGAGCGGGTGGTTGTCGAGAAGAACAGAGATACGAGCAGAGACCTGTTTGTCGTCGATGGCACACGTCGGTGAAAGAATGTCGTCGGATGTCGGCAGGTAAATCGGGGGAGGGTCTTGTAACGGTCGATCAACAGCGGCCTCACCCCCAGAGGTCGCTGTTCTTAGTTTCCCCGGCGCGGGCTTGTGGATCTAGGTGATCTTCCTGCAAGGACGTCCGCAAAGGCTGATTGTTGGCCAGGAGACGTGGAACGCCGTGGAGATGGTGAGCGGGATTGGCGACGCGGAAGGTTCGAGGATCGTTGGCTTGCCAAGTATTCGGCGATAGCACGGGGCCGCTCACCATCTCTGGGTCGACGAGCATCCGGACGAAAGCCGGGAAGACCCATGCGCCTGTAGGCGCACTCACGGTAGATGTGACCTGGTTCACCACAGTGATAACAAAGAGGCCGGTTGTCGGGAGCACGCCATACACTGGATTTCCGTGTAAGGGGTGGGTTGCCGTACTGCGGTGGTCCCGAGTAGAACGACGGTGCCGTCTGCAGGGTGGGCGGACGGGACGGATAGCCAACAGCCGGTGCAGGAGTACGCAGTGCTTCCGCGTACGTTAATAGCGGAGCTTCGGCTGGACGCGGGGCCGTCATGGGTTGAACTTCGGCTGCACGCAGAGTCGTCATGGGGTGCACCAGCTGCCGGACCTCTTCGCGAACGACATCCGTTAAAGCAGCAACATGGGGCGGAGAAGACACCACGTGCAGCTTTTGCAGCTCCTCGCGCACAATACTGCGCACGAGCTCCGTCAGGTCTTTTACAGTCGTGACGTCAGGTGTTTGTAGGGCCGACGACACTGACGAAAGACTGCCAGGACGTTCATACTGGTACGAACGCTGCCTTAGCATTCTCTCTATTGTCGTGGCTTCGCGAAGGAAATCCTCTACAGTGCCGGGAGGGTTCCGCACTAGTCCCGCGAACAGCTGCTCCTTCACTCCACGCATTAGGAGGCGCACCTTCTTTTCTTCCGTCATTGAAGAGTCGGCTCGCCTGAACAGCCGCGTCATGTCCTCAACGAACATGGCAACACTCTCGTTCGGACGCTGGTTTCGGGAATTGAGGAGTCGTTCCGCTTGCTCCTTTCGGTCAGAGCTTCGGAAAGTATTTCGCAACTGGTTGCAAAACTCTGGCCAGGTTGTCATAGTGGCTTCATGGTTTTCGAACCAAGTGCGCGCAGAGTCTTCGAGATAAAAGTAGACGTACCGAAGCTTTCGCTGCTCGTTCCACTCGTTGACGCTGCCGCAACGGTTGTAGTCGTCGAGCCAGTCATCGACGTCCTCATAAGGGTCACCGTGGAACGGCTTCGGAGTACGCGGGACGTTGAAGAACCACGGAGGAGGCAGCGTTGATGTTTCTTGGGTTTGCGTTCCCGCACTAGCCATAGTACTGCCGAGTTGAGGAAATGGTCCGAATTCAGGAGGTAGGCCTAGTTGTCGCCTGCTACGCCGTAGGTCAGCTGGTTCTTCCAAGTCGTGGCTAGTGTCGGGACCTTGCTGCTGATTGCAGTGCATACAACACTACCCAGCACCTCCACCAGAAAATGTCACGTGATCACAGAACGACCACAACGTCTGTTCACAGGAGCAGCACTGGACGTCGAGCCGAACCGAACGTTAGAGCACGAGCACCCACCAACCGTCTTCTTCTTCTTTCACACCATGGCACATACTCGCATTGGCAGGGCTAAACCTCGTTCAATGCCTGTGGCAATATCTACCCCTGAAATTCAACGGGCAGCTCAAAATAGAAGTGCCGCTAGAGTTTTCGCATTTGTCAAAATGTAACCGGCACAGCTGGGATGGCACCCCTAGCTTTCATGTCAGCAACCGAGCATTGTATACTACGGAGCATCTTATACTCACCGAAGCATCAGACGCGACACAATGAGCACGTGAAAAAAAAAACATTTAGAACGAAGAGTTGCTGATGTTATGTCAGCAAATGAGCACGCGCCAATCTATATGCGTAAATCATCTTAGTCAGTTAGTGGACAACAGGAACACCATGTCGTGCGCCTCATAATGCTACACTTGTGAAATTAAAACAGCTGAAGATTTATTTGCTTAGCCTTCACTGGAGAGTGGTAGCATGAATATAGCTAGACTTCGCTTATTCTAAATATGGGCTATACAACTAGGTACCTGTTGAACAGCAAGAAACTTCATTTAGTAGAGAGTACATAGCATACTTTCGTCGTTTCACCGTATGAGACTGACTTATCTTATTATGACCATATGATGCCGAAAAACAGCTCGAACTAGGAACCCGTGCCAATCGGCCATGTGATTGCACAGGATACATCTAAATGAGTTGTGTACGCTTCAGTACCGACGCTGCTCGTAACGTCTTATCTGGGGATAAAGTGTCGAAAACACGACCCCATTAGTTTTCCTTAACAAGCACGGATATGCCACTTCCGCTTCGACAGAGGATGCTGCAACGGACGTTTTCCATTTTTCTTGCTTCTCGTTGCAGATTTTATTCCCCATAAGCTAAGAAAGGCACTCTAACGAAAAGTTCATGCTCCCTGCAGCTCTAGTACGCACTCCATACAGCAGTGCAACATTCAGCTGCACATTTAAAATATGCTTTCGTATTTCATATATACCTCTTCGTATGCATCTATTTTTATTGAACGAAACGCTAGAAATGGCACTAAAGTTATGTAAAATTGCATGCACAGGCCTCCCATAAACAGTCTCATATGTTTCATATGACTACTTGTATACAGTTGCAGAACGATGCCAACAGCAACATGCATATTAGCGACACCAGAAGTGGTAAGCTGGTATGAAGCGCTGGTGCTCATGAGGGTGGTATGCATGGGCCCTCCTACATAAATAAACTTCCGTGGATGGCACCTTAATAGAATTGATTTTACGAGACGTGACGATGGCTGTGCCATAGGAGTAGATATGTAATGTTTATAAAATTAGATAGGCAGCGCTGCACCTACAATTGTCATTTCACGAACACTAGGGCCTACTTGAAAAGTAGTCCCAGAACAGGGCTAGGCTCCGTGGTAGAACACTTTATTGATGCGTAGAATGCTGATGTTCCATTCCTGCGGAAGTGCTGACAATCATTCATTGCATTCTTCGGGTCAACGCAACAATTGTCACGTTTTTGTTAACGCTCACGTGTTTCTTATTTCTCACGCAAAGAAATGCCTCGAATTTAGAAAGTTGTGCAATGAATTTCTCATTCTCGGTGTTCACAGGCATTGCTCGATATCCATATACTAATCGAGCAATCACTTTCGGAATTACAGAATGGTCATGCTACACACACACACAAAAAAAAACGCACACATCTCTATAGCACGAAAACCCTGAGCGATATGTGAAGAAGCTATGGGTAGACCTTCACTCCGCTAAAGAGTTGCTATTTGTTCATCACCATAGACGTTTGTGGTTGCGCTTCCGGCATCATCAACTTCAAGCTACAGCGTCTGCAGATCCATTAACTTTACGGACCTGAAGGTTCGGCTTGCCAGCGCTGGCGTCTCACTTGTGTTTCGCGAGCTCTCCACACTAGCCTCGTTTAAGCTCTCAACTCATGCAAGTGCAATAAATGCCCTCACCTCCATTGCGTTCATGCTTATGCCTTTATTCACACTACTACTCTGTGGTGTGTGAGAGAGAGGAGTAAGCATTTTATTACGCACAGCTGTGCAGCAGTGAGAACGGAACCGCAGAGCAATCTAGCGGGCACTTAGAGTACCAGCAAGGCTACGACTACAGACAAGGAAAAATCCACAGTCATAAGCTGCTTCGAATCTAAACAACAAATTTCTTGAAGGAGCTGCTAAAGTTTTGTGCTTGGTTATTGCACTCTCACGCTTGAGGGCCATATTTTTGTTTGTTTATTTTCTTTAGAATCTTTTTACCTTCTTTGATTTTTTTTTGCTCGATCTTCCTTTCTCCTTTCTCCTTCCCCAGTGCGGGATGCCAATCCGTATATTTCTCTCTCAATCAACCCCTCCGCCTCTCACTTAGCCTCTCTGTACCTCAATTTTGTGAAGCTATGCTTGTGTGGAAACATGTTCCGTTTACCCCGCGCATAGTTTATGTCTTGCCCCTACAGGTTGTTTAGATATTTGCAGTTTGATGTAATCGGGGCTTGTTACTCTCTTTGAGCGAATATTATCTTGTTAGTGTATGCGCATATTTAGCAGATGTGCCAACTCGCCTGGGCGTAATCCTCAGATTGTGAGTACGCCGATTCGAACAGATTTCCGTAGTGTGTACGGAACTTCTGCTGTTGGTGCTTGCAATCAAGTCAATGGCTAGCGCAGTATAAAGAAGGGTGTACTAGAGCAATGGCGCTCACTACGTCCTCGAGATCGTTTATGTTGACCATTCAGCAAATCAACATATTGTAACGAAACTTTGCGAAGCTTTCGCTGGAACTTACCCTTTTATTTGACTGAAGCAGCTGAAAGGGTAGGATATACTTGATATGATACCCGTACGCATTGTGAAAACTTCTAGTGCAATTTCATTCGTCGCTGATAAGGCAGTGCTATTGACAATTAGACAACAATGAATACAAAAACTCGTCCGGCCAATACTTAACAAGGAACGTAAGTGATAATGATAGTAGAAATCTGCTCATTTAGGAAGTTTTATGAGAAACGCACAGTCGAACTATTCGACGATAAGACAATTTGTGGATCTATAATGCCATTCGGAAGCCACTCGTTAACAACAAAACTTAGCCGAGAGGTATAGATTGTGGCCGTAACAGCACGTTCCATTGCTGTAACCATTTGGCATCGCCTGTTGAGCTCAAGCATTTTAGCAGCATGAGGCGCTCTCTTATTTGCACAATAACTGTGCTAGCTGTTCTGCACCAGAAAAACCATGCTTTTATTTTCATCTCGCTGAAATATATTATACATTCAATAGGATCAAATGGTTTACGACCGTGAAAAACATTCACGCACGACGGAATATGATGTGCAACTTGCTGCACGGAAGTTGGCAGCTGATCGTTCATTGACGCTGTGATTCTCAATGCTTTCACAGCCTTTTACGCTTGGCGAAATGTCTTCGTCGTCGAAATGGTTTCTTTTACCATCACTGCTCAAAGCAATCCGAAGAATATCCTCCACCAAACAACTTCGACTACTCAAAGTCACCAGATTATCTGGGACCGGCCAGCATGTATATCACTTGTACAGCGCTGCCACCTATTAAAGAAAACGAAGAAAAACGAAAGGCGCACCGATGCCCAATTTGAGATTGCATACTTATAGAAGAGCAAATGGTGGGTACGTGAGACATGCCGCATACGATGTTGTGAGATGCATGCATTGCGAAAGCACTAACGACGGCTATGTGGAAGTGAAACAATGCTAGTTTCAAATGAAAAGGCCAGGCTTGTACGCGGCCAGCAAAAGCCTTGCGAAGCTGAAATGTGTACGTGGTAGGTTATTGCTCAATGCACAATTTGCCTTCATTTATCACGAAAGCTAAGCGCCTCTCAAGAACGAATTCGATTTATTGTGTCATAAAGGGTCCTGTTTGTTCCCTGATGCAGAGAGTTAGACGCAGAAGTCTTAGTGTTCGTTTCCTGCTATGGAGTGAACGCTGATGCTGGCACAATTGAATAAGAGACACTGACTGTCGTTGGAAGGGCGCTCCTGAACTACGCTTGATGACGTGATAATCATTGGGCAATGCGAATATTGTACAATCATTACTGTCTGCTAGCCCTCACACTTTCAGTTCAATCGTTGGCAAATAAGCCTGAAGCTTTTGCCAATAACATGCTGCATGGGTCAAAAGTGAGATGTATTAAACATACTTTAGGTGCCAAAAGCTTTAATACTGAACTTATTTCCAGTGATTCTACATTTTAGGTCGACATGTAGCACAAAGTCAGTGGGGTTTATCAGTTTTTTTTCAACGATGTATGAACTTTCTCGCCTGTTGAAATCGGCTAAGTTAACAGCAGCCTAGCCGGATGAAGGGTTCGACCCTTCTACTCCCCTCTAACTATGTTTCTTCTATTCCACATTTATATATAGCCACGAATACATTGAAATGCCCTTACGAAAATGCAATAAGTATAGTTGAACTGTTTACCCCATACCACCACCTAAATGTTCTTTTTTCTAACTCATTGTGAGTTAATGTCTATTTACTTCAAGGTTAAAGGTCACAATGACAACACTAAGCATATTGACTGCTAGAGTGTTTCTAGTGATGTCATCTGTTGCCTACTTGTCCAGTAGAGGAAAACGTAATCTATGAGCTCCACCCTGTAGAGCACTACCGATTCTGACAAACTGCTCAACTTATATAATAGGTGGTAGTGAGCTGCAGAGCTCATTATGAGGGAGGAGGAAAAAACCTTTATTGATGCTGGCTGTGCCAGATGGCCCTTATCCACACCGGGCTGGTTGACATCTCCAGTCCGGGACGTCATTAGTCGAGGCCGCCACCCGAGCCCACTGCACTAGAGTTCGCTGTTCCTCTAGTGTGGAGCTATTGAGTAGGGTCGTCTCCCAATCCTCTTTGGTAGGGTTGGGAAAGGGGGTTAATTTTGGGTTCATTTGGCAGGCCTAGATCATATGGTAAGTGTTGGCCACTTCCCTACAGTACTGGCACTGCCCACGTATTTTAGGGTCATAATATTTTAGTATGGCTGGACAGAGCAGCGTATTTGTCTGTAGGCGCCGCAGGATGCGCTCCTCCGTTTTCGAGAGTCCCTTCGCTGGTGCGGGATACAAGTGGCGTTGCTCAATGTAGTATTCTTTGATTTCTCGAAACCGTGTTAAAGGTGTGGGACGTTCAGGTCTATCAGGGAAACGGGGAGTTTCCCGGGAAGTAAGCACGCGGGCCGCTGCATGTGCAGCCTCGTTACCCTGTAGACCCTGATGTCCCGGATTCCATATAAGACGTTTTGGGGTAGGATCGCGGTTCCTGATGCTGAATTTTAAAAGTTTATTAGCCAATGGAGAGATTTCTCCTGCAAGATAGCTCTCGCAGGCTCTTCGAGAGTCTGTAACTATTTGTTTTTGAGTTTGGTTGGGATACTGCCAGTGCAATGGCCACCTCCTCCGCCTTACTTGAGCTTGTGGCCTTGAAAGTGAGGCCGCCCACCTGCGTTCCTTGATGTATTACCGCCACCGTGTAGTATCCCCTAGGTGACGGCCCGGCCACATCGAGGTAATAAACCTCATTACGGGAGCCAAGCCGTTGTTCAAGTGCCTCAGCGCGCGCTTTCCTTCTACCCTGGTGCGCCTCCCTGGTCATATTGCGGGGAAGCGGGGACACCCAGAGTTTTGTTCTCCAAAGTTCAGTAGTACGCTTCGCGTTTTCGATTTCGCATTGGTGCCGGATCAAGAGGCGGTCCAGTAGGCGCCGCCCGGGGGGCGTCTGCGTAAGACGCGTATATTGATTTGTGAGGGGGGCTTCTTGGAGCTCTTGTATAGAGTTAAAGACTCCCAGTGCAGAGAGTTTCTGATTTGAAGTGCTGATGGGTAAATAAAGTGCGCGCTTAATTACTTTCCTAAGAATAGCATCGACTCTGTTCTCTTCGTGTTTACTCATTCGTAAGTACGGTATTGAATATAGAATCATCCTAGTTACAAAAGCATTGGCGAGCCGAATCGCGTCCCTTCCTCGTAGCCCCCCGCGCTTGTTTGACACTCGGCGGATCATGTGCCCTACCTGTTCTCCAATTTTCCGTAGCTTGTCTAGCGTGGTGCTGTTTTCTGTTCTCTTGTGAATCAGAAGGCCAAGGATTCGTAGTTCTGAAACCTCTCGTATTGTTGATCCTGATACCATCAAGTTCAGGGTCGTCCTATCTTTAATGTTTTCTCTCATGTGCAGGAATTCAGATTTAGTTAAAGCGCACTGCAACCCACACTGGGCCGCATAGTCCTCCACAATGGAGGCGGCCTGCTGCAGGCGGTCTTCAATTTCTCCTAAGCTGCCCCGATTCGTCCAGATTGTTATATCATCGACGTATATTGCATGATATATTCTTTCCACTACTGCCAATGCTTGTGGGAGCTTCATCATGGCAGTGTTGAATAGCAGCGGAGACAGGACAGCTCCTTGCGGGGTTCCCCGCGTTCCATTTTGAATGGTCCATGTTCCTCGTTATCTATGCGAATGAACGCCAGTCTTTCAGAGAGGAAGTCTCTGATGTAGGCAAATACTTTCTCACCGCAATGGACACTACTCAAGTTCTTCAGGATACTTTCATGTTTAACGTTGTCGAATGCGCCTGTAAGGTCGAGTGCAAGGATTGCTTTGTCGTTGTGCGTCGAGGGAATGGGTTGGATAATGTCTCGTTAAAGTTGCAAGAGGATAACGTGCGCAGACAGGTGGGGCCTAAAGCCAAACATGGAATCTGCGAAATGCCCCTTGCTCTCGAGGTACGTGGCGAGACGGTCTCTAACCATTGTTTCCATCAATTTGCCGGCACATGAAGTTAATGATATAGGTCTGAGGTTGTCCGTGCTGATTTGCTTGCCTGGTTTGGGGATGATTGTGACAACAGCTGTTTTCCATTCAGTTGGCAGTGGTTGGCCATCCCAGATCGCTTAATGTATTGCAATAGATGCCGATACGAATCGTCTGACAGATTTGCTAACAGTTTTACCGTGATCAGGTTTCGGCCCGGGGCAGTGCCCCTGCGCATTTTTTTCAGTGCTGCTTTCAGATCGCACATTTCAAAAGGGGCGTCGAGCTGACTGTTTTCTCTACCTGTGTATTCATATGCGTTCCTGTTGGGATCCGTGGTGCGACATAGGTATCTAGCACACAAATCATCAGCCAGCTGGGAGTTGGTTCCCTGAAAACTGTGCAGGGCTCGACGGAGCTGCTTTTGCGCTTCTCCTCGGGTTTGGGCGGGGTCCACGAGAGTTCGAAAAAGGCGCCATGCTTTCTTTGTATTCATTTCTTTAGCTACAACATTGCACCGTTCTATCCAGTTGGATTCGTTCAGTTGTGCAGCATATTCATCCGCTTGCTTACTCAACCTGGCTATTCCAAGTTTAAGCTTGCGGTTGAATTTGTTTTTCTGCCTACGTTTAGTTAAGCTTCTGCGGGCGTCCCAAAGGTGGAGCAGGTACTTATTGACGGCGGGGGTGTCTTCCGTTGTCTTTATAGTTTTAAGACACTTGGAATTGGCTGCAAGGAGCTGTTTTGCCCATCCCGTATACCCTCCCGCCCCTGGCACACAGGGGATCACCTGTGAGCGGAAGGCTGTCCAATCTGTCAGCTTAACGTGGCTCCATTTTCTACGGCCTATGTTGCCGGAGAGTGTGATTCTGAGGAGACAGGTGATCACTTGCCGAGCGTTTCTTTTAAGTTTTCCCATGTTGCGTAGGAAATTTTCTTAGTCAGTGATAGATCCGGGCAAGTATCTCGGTTTACAGAATTCCCGATTCTAGTGGGTTTCATTGGATCTGTGAGAAGCGATAGACGAAGAGTGGACATGAGTTCTGCCAATTTCCGTCCCTTGGGGACTTCGCGGGTGTAACCCCAATGATAGCTGGGTGCGTTAAAGTCGCCCAAAATCACTAGTGGGTTCTTATCTGCTTCCTTAATGACTTTATAAAACATTTCGTTGAAGATACATTGCCTAGATTTTGGAGAACTGTATACATTTAGAATGTACAAGCTAGGATCTCGTCTTTTATTTGGAAGGACATTGACCATTGTGTATTCATGCGCCACTGACAGATCAAGGTCTATCTGACAAGCGGTATACTCCTTACGTACGAGAACACAGGTGGACGCACTTCCCTGAAATGAGTTGTAACCAGGCAATTTTGCCTGTAAGCCAGTTTCTTGTAGCGCCAAAACTGCAGGGGTAAAATGTTGATTCTGCAGGAAAAGGTTACGAGTGGCCCTCTTTTTCCTATCTTCAAACCCCCTGCAGTTCCACTGGAGAATATCGAGTTGCTGTTGTTCGGAGCTTTTATTAATATGTTCATAATTGCCTACCATAATGAATTTATTATCGAGGAGGTGTCATTTTTGCCACTGCATCCAGCGTGGGAGCCTGGAGAGGCGTGGGGGACTCAGTTTGGTTGGTTAACGGCTGGGCTATGTTGTTCTTGGATTCAGAATTTGCCAGGTTACGATGAACAATTTTGCGTCGGGGTTGTTCTATTGTCTTATTGCTAGTTTTGAGTTGGTCCAATTGGCGTGTGAGCCAATTTTGGACGGTTTGTAGTACACTGGCTGTGAGAATTGGCAAAATGCTTTCCTTGAGATCTTGCATAGCGGCTTGAACTGATAGGTTCAGCTGCTGCGGAATAATGTCTTGTACTGTAAGCTTGGTTTGTTCTAGGATCATTTTGCTCTGCTCCTCAAGCTTAGCATCTAGTCTGCTTAGTCGACCTTCTATGTCGTTCGAAGCACCTACTGCAGTTTTAGACACACTAGTGTTACCCGATACGTCTGACTGAGTGTCCTGCTCATCGTCCGAGCAGTCGGAGGTGTGCATAGCCACCGGTTCCGACGGTGGTGGAGGGGTAGCAGCCTGCGACGCCTTCAGCGCCCGATTTTCGCGTTCCAGAGTTTCAATGCGTTTTTCATGGCTTCCAATTATTTAAAAATTTCCGAATTGGAGGGGGAGGCAGTGGTGGTGGTGAAAGACTGAGAGGAGACCCCTACCCAATTGCTCACCTGTTTGGGCGGGTTTGACAGTGACGGGAAATCCTCGGCGCCGAAGGTAGGCCTCGACTTCTGTCCGGCTGGGGCTTTGATCGGCTTGGGCTTGTTATGCATGGGCTTCGCTTTTTCGTCAGTCCTGAGAGGGGCTGAGGGCTCTTCTTGCTTGTTTTTTAATCCATGTTGCCGCTGTGTTAGAGCGGGCTTCCATGCCTTCCGGAATTTTTCGACGCACTGCGCTGAGCCGTTCAAATGGTTTTCACCGCATATAAGGCACTCGGGTTGACAGTCGTGCTTCGCTGGGCCCTCCGGAGTGCGTTCCACCTTCGCACCACAGTGAATGCACCGCTGATTGTCCGGATTGGGGCACGCATCCGGTCTGTGGCCCACCGTTCCACACCGGTAACATGCCGGAACCGATTTCTTGTAGTAGCGCACTGGCACGTTTTCAGAGCAGTAGTGAATGAATCTTGGAACGCGGCGTCCTTTGAAGGTCACCACTGCAACGTTGGATGTTCCGAGTTTTCGCACCTACAAAATTTCGCCGTCGATCCACTCGAGCTTGCGTCGAAGGGATTCCGAAGTTTCATTGTCTGCGACGGTGACGACACCCTTGCAGGTTTCTCCGACTGATTTCAAATGTCCTTGAAATGGTACCTGGCGGTCCCCGATCGTCAGCGTGATGTCTCCGATGAGCTTCGAGGCCAGGCTTTCCGTTTTCACACCTACAACAACGATGTTTTGGTCCCACACCGGCCACAAGGAGATACCAGCGTTCGTGGTGCTGCCGGTGAAGCATTGCACTGCTGTGCCAATCCCGCCTGGGCCGAACGCAGCGTGCAGATCCATGGTCATTTTTGGTCAAGCACAATAACCAACTCGTCCGACCGGATTCGAGGCGTGTGTGTTGGCTTCCACGTCGCCAGCTGCCGCGGGGACTCAACGCAAGCTGCGGGTGTTGATCCTGTTTTGCGATCCTGTGGCTGGGCGGCGGCCGTCGAGCCTCGGGGCTTCATTTTAGCGAGCTTCTCTTGCATTTGTCGAACCATGATCTGAAGATATTTGTCTTCGCCTGATATGGGGTCTTCTCGTGTTTCTGCCACCTCGATGTCACCCCACTGCATCGTGCTGGGGTCGGAGCCTGTCTTCGTGGACGCTGCCATGGCTGGGGAGCTCGGGCGTAAGCCTCGTCGGCGTTAGGCTTAGCCGGGCTCGGGCGTCGAGTGGTGTTAACCAGTCGTAGATTGGCGGAAAATGGGCCTACCTGGATAAAATAGGTATCCAGAGGTTCCTGATGGCTTCGCCGAGATGCTGAACCCGGTTTCTGGTGGATATTTGCTAAAAGTCCACAACATTTGTCGATTTCCGACGGAGCCGACGTGACATGCGTCTCACGGGCGCGCTGAAACGCCGCGTCTCCTCCTCATTATGAGAACACGTTGTTTCCGTATAGGATGCTCGTACTGAATTTATATGCCTAAACAAAGCACCCACGGCTCTTTTATTCTAGTTCCTATTGTAACAATGATAATATTCGCTAAAAAACTTACGTCTGAAGCCTTTCATATTTGTTGAGTATCTTTTCTTGGAATGTGCATAGTGTTCGCTGCTTCATATTCAGCTACTAGTTTCCGAAAATTGCGGCGTTTCAAGTGTCCTTAGTGCTACAAGAGCTTTCTCCTCCTTGCAGAGTGTAACTTTTCTCTCGTTGTCGAAGACGATGCGGTGCGGCAGTTCCTCGCCAGACTGCCCAGTAAAAGACACGATCATCAAAGAGAGATTTGTACCTTCGTTTCAGGTTTAGAATTGTGCTCTGTGCGCGCAGTCGGCCTGAAAAGAATTAGGCCTTATGGAGCCGTGGAGCTCTACTGCGTGCGTGGTCCACATTTTCTGCAAGTTGACCTGACGTACAGCCTACTACACGCCTAGCAGAACATGCTATGGGTGCGAGGGTGACGTGGGGATCCGAGCTGAATTTCCGCGCTTTACAGTGCTCCTTCGTGTGGACTGAGGAGGCTTCGACGAGAACTTTGTTCTTCGTTACGAAGGTCCAACAGTTCTTGTCAACGCGTGCAACATACATTTGACCATCGAAATTCCGACAAAGGTAAAAGGGTAATCGGCGCAGTGCTCACCAGAATCCTGCCATTATACACAAATGCATTGTAGAACGTCCACTTATTCTAGTTTTTTGCAAGTTCTTCAAGGAACGTGTTCAAGTAGCTTTGAATTGAAGATGGGCACTTCGTACGTTATTTTGTTATTTTACACATAGCTGATATTCTGCGAAACACTCGTGCAGAGTAATACAAAAGCGACAGCGCCATCATACTGATAAAAAATTAATAATTGAGCAGATTTGCACAGTTTTGCAGCATTAGAAAGTGTCCTTCTGCTGATTAAACAGTTCATGTGTGAGGCTGGCAGTATTTCTGAAATAAAGAATCATGAATAAATGAATAAACACATGAATGAACAATTAAAACTAATAAAACTTCACTTGGTGGTTTTTTTTCAGCGTTTCCTCTTCGCTGTGCAGTTTCCTTTTCAGCGACACGATGAAGATGTAACACGTAGTTTTGTTCAGGCAGTATGGATGAGTATAACTGCAAAAATGGCTATATATGAGCAGCGTACAGTGAGAAACAATGGGCATTGACAGGCGAACCTCCGAACATTTGATAAAATACTCGTAGAAATGTAACAACGTGCACACAAAATTTTAAAATATGCGAAAGTATCGTTGTGACATTTCACACAGAACAATTTGAGCCAAAAGCTGAGACTTCTATTTTTTTACCACTTATATATCTATGCACGAGTGTAAATTAAGCAGAATTGAAAAATAATTCTTGGCAACGTCCACATGCATCACTGTATTGGTTGTGTACAGTATGGAAGCTAAATTTAGCTCCAAACCGAAACAAATAAGAAGCATTACTTTTTTCCAATGAACTATATATTGAGAAATACGGTTATTACCACCAATAGTTTATAACATCTTTAAGCGAGAAGCGGCGGCTATCGAGCCCAAATGAATTACTTTCATGCTGTTACTTGGCGCATCGATTGCATACAGTTAGTTTTTATCCCGATACTCTCAGTGAGGCTCAGAAAAATGATTACCGATCATGTTTTTGGATCGGTACCTCATTACAGAAGTACTCTCATTGCTAAAGGGTAACATCGAATCCGAAGTTAACGACCACACTCGGTTCCATGTTGTGATATTAGACTCAATACTGTATACAAATTATTTTTGTTTCCAATATCAGCAGCACGACGCACACGAACACAGTAGAAAATAAGGGTGCACAAAAAAAATGTTTTCTCCCCTCATATCAGGGCTCTGCGGAAATAACTTGTTTGAAAGTTCTCTCTTCTACGTGATCTGAGTTGATTACTCTTGTGTAGCCAGCCACAAGGCACGCCCACTTCCACCTCGTCAGTGTTTCTATATTAGGAGCGGATGTACACTCCGGTGCCTAATTGCGCAATTAGAAAAATGTGGCAACTGCTGACATTTGATTCTGGATGATGTGCTTCCGACGCAGGCCAAGGCTTACTGATTGTAGCCAAGGGCAAAAGTGCCGCTGATATAAAAAGGGCCACCATAAGGACAACCCTCAGGCGCCATTCAGTTCCACAAGTACACTCCAATAAGTAATCATTTTTTCAATTGACAACTTTCATCTGCTTATTTCTTAAAACTGTTTTTGTGGAAAGGGCTCACTACGGTAAGTTCGGTAAGCTTCTATTTGCCGCAATCTACTTGATGTTTCATTTGAATAAGTTACTTATGTAGAAGAATCTTCTGGTAAGAATGCTCGGTCTAGTTTCGAACCATCAGGCTTGGAATCAATTCCTGCCTGCAGAATATTTGAATGATTATTAGCTTTTATCTTACACCTTACAGATCACATGTACAGAAATACACAATAAGTTGAAATGCAACTCAACGCAAGTGTAATTACAGTATAGTTCTCATTAGTGTTGTTTCTCCCTATATTAGTCACTTTAAAATAAAATTGATCGGTGAAAAATTACCAATTCGCTTCCCGTTGAGCTTGCTATGCAAGCTCACCACTTCAATACTTCATCTTTATGAATATAACGAGTGGGGCATTCTAATACTGATGGTGTCAGCACGTGAAGTTCCTCAGCGAAACATGACACAGCAAAGGAAGCATTGCCAAAAGTATTTACTTGAAATGGTCTGACGCTGCCCTAGGCCACTGTTTTTAAAACCCATTTTCAATTGTATGCTCTCTTTTTGCATCTGTGCATACGAAAAAAGCGGCCATAGTTTATGGGCCAAGCTAGGACAAATCATTCCACACCCACAATTGTTAGCAAGTGGTGTCTACACGAATCAGTGAAGCCTATTTCTTTTTCAGGTCCGAGTAAATCGTCATGACTGCTGTGAAATTATCTATTCTTGCGCTCTTTATGGTAGCATCTGCTGCTGCCTACGTCACGAGCAGCGGTAAGATATCTTTCTAAGTTGTGCTTGTAACATTACCTCCAACGCGTCTTTGTGATTGGCGCTGACAGAAAGATTACGTGTTTTGTATGTGTGTGTGTGTGTGTGTGTGTGTGTAAGGAAGAAAAATTTATATAAATTTATATTGATTCCTGCCCACGGCAAGTTGTCGTTTCACCCACACTTTCTTTTTTCTTGATATTTATATTACAAATCAGTGTACTGACTTCCCCTATACTTTCCTTGGCATTATTGTCTGTTAAGTTTCATATATATATATATATATATATATATATATATATATATATATATATATATATATATGGGTTTTTAAACATTCAGAGGTGATGTCACAATTGGTGTAAGAATACCTGTGCCAGAATTTCTACAGCGCTAGGATTCCTTCAATATTTAGAGTCATGTAAATAGCAAGCCTCAAATACCTCCCCTTAGGACATTACAATATGTGATCTATGTGCGATGCATGATAATGATGACTCAAATATTCCACAAATGTGAGAAGCTTTATAAACGCAGTGGGTATATGACTAACATAAAAGCAGCTCTCAGAGCCCTAATAAATACCTCAGTAATGTTTCGTTTGCTGCTAACATTTCTGGGGAGTGTATTTTAATATACATTTTACTACGAACAGGTATCCTTCAAATGAGGTCATATTCACTAGAATCCTTGCAGGTCTTTTGTATTTTTGTTTCCTAAAATATGTCACATACAAAGTCATGCGGCTGCCTGCACAATACTATCACCTGCATGTTTTTTTTTTCTGGTTCTAACGAAATAAAAGAAAATCTCGTAAACGCTCTGTCACTGTGCCTCACACTTTCTCAATTAAGCTTAAACGAGTGCTTCAATATCACTGAGGAACCCCACATTATGGACAGACACATTCATTGTATTAAAGTAAAAACCTTATATGTCTCACTCAACGCGGGATTCGACTACCGGCATGCTGCGGCCTCACTAACGAAGTATACCAAAACGTCAAGTGACAGTTTGTAACTTCATCATACCTTCATGTTACGTCGCATAATGCATTCATCACGGTACTTCGTAGCGTCATCGAAGGCTAGTTCAATCGAGAATTCTGTAAAAAAAATGGTGACAAATATTTTTGTTTATTTTTACTTAATAAAAAACCGTGGTGTGCTTTCAATTCAGGGGGCAGTGCAAAGCGATGTTTGGCTCTCAAAGTTGTTTGACTGGTAGCGGTGCAACATCAAAAAAAAGTTTCACCCTAAATTTGTAACTTAATTGCCTAAGGGAGCTCATGAGGGTCTTGAAGAGTATGTAAGGCGTTTATGAGTACCCTAGCCAATGACAGAATTCCAAGTTTGCACATGAGAGTTCAAATCAAAAGTTGCAGCTTGCGCGAAGCGGAGACAATACAGGCACAAAAATCCTTTTTTAAACGACTTGAACAAAACAACGGTTCTTTCCGATGTCATAGCAGCAAAGTAATATTCGTAATTTTTGCCCCACAGATTGCGACTTTTCTGACATTGACCTGGACGGTGCGGTGGAACGAATTCTCGCCACACTTCCGAAAAATGTCACCGTTAAAGGAGATGAATTTCAGCCCGTCTTCCAAGGTCTCGAAGTGGGTGGAGTAGTCGCGGCTGGTATGAACCAGATCAAGCGGTACGGTGCCTTGAAGCCCTTCTGCGTGGACAAGCAGCGCTTCCTGGAGGTGGAATTCATCGACAACGCCGATGTAGCGTTTTACTTTCCCTGGCGCACATGTTCCGGCAACGAGGGGAAAGTTATGATGCACGCTGAGTTCTCGCGATTCACCGTCATCTTTCGCGTAGAAGGAGGGGGCTTCGCTGGCAACTCCGTTCTCCGCTACGAAGGCCCTACGGTTCCTGTGAACACGCACAATGTTCACGTTATCATCGAAGGTGCCGGATCAGTAGGCAGAATTTTTAGCGGAGTGCTCAGCCGGGTTCTGTCCTCGTTTGCGAATGAATTTTGGAATGACGAGTTCTTTGGCCTGTTTAGAGCTTTTGTTCAGAAAGCACTCGAATGAATGTTAGCCACAGTTTCTGCCACGCACAGCACAGACAGTTTAGCTATCGTAGTGTAAGAGTCGGAGAGGCTTCAGTTCAGTCCGCAGTGTTTCTGGATAGTACACTGCGATGGCTTTGCAGCATGTGACGGTTACCTGTTCTAAATAAACAGTTGGTGAAACTTAGTCGTCAGTGCTTCTTTGATTAGTCGAAATGGTCATTTTTATGCTTTATTTTTTGTGTGTAATACATTTTAATAAGCTAGGCCTGTGTTCAACGAAATAGATAATAGTGGCTTTTCTAAGCCTTTTTAAGCACACTTGAGGAAACAGAAGTTTATAACAAGTGCACTTGTACAGGGGCTTGTACAGGGCCCTGTGCCACTCACAGGGCCTTGGTTTGAATATTAATCAGCTTGGGTATCTTGCAATGTGTGGTTGTTGTTTTTATTTCATATTGGTTACACCCTAAGCAAAGAAATTGGTTCCAAATCTGCATGTTGCACCGCCAATGTCGTCGAAAGACGATAGTCTTGCGTCTGGAGAGAGTGAACAAAACGTGTATTTGACGTTATGCGCAAGAAAATCGGTTAATGGTATTCTGGAGGCGCTGCGCTAGGGTGCCTCAAGCGTGTAGCGGAAGCGAACGAGCGCATCGAGGCCCGTTAGATACAAGCGTCACCTGGCAGTTATCTTCGAAAACGAAGGCGTGCAGCCTGAGAAGAAAGATGCATGCCAGTCTCGGAAGTGATAAGGTGTGCAACGCAAAGCGACGGGCAGGTGTCACCACCGTGACGTCGTAGCAAAGCGTTGGAAACTTCTTTTTGAGCATCGCGTTGCACTGTCAGTGCAGCGCGATAAACACTACATTCCTTATATATAGAATTACTTGTAAGTGCCTCTTCTGTAGTATAAAGGCAAACATACAAAACATCTAAGCGATGTTGTGGCGCCTCAGATATGCGCAAAAATTGCTTTCTAATTGACAATCGCACAACTATGAACGCTAAACCTTGAGCAATATTGGTGGGCGCTGCGAATGGGGTGGCTGTTTGATGCCGTTTGAGGTATCGTTAGGGTGTGCAAACTGACAAATATACAGACAGACGGAATAAAATGTTTCGTTGAAGGTCCCCAAGAAAAGCTATAGTGTTTAAAAAGAACTGAACGATAGCAGGCAAGTTAGTCCACTTGAGGAATAAATAGATTTGACACCGCCAATAATCGATTTGGGGATGAACTGCATAATGAAACGCACTTAGTCCGTAATACATGAACTAGAAAATAAATAACGGCTGCTACGGACAGGACTGGTGGTTACTCCTTGTATTAATAACAGCTGATGTTTAGAAATGGTAAATAACGAAGCAGATGTAACTCTCATTAGAAACTAATTGTTCACGCTCAGTGATGATCCTTGGGAAAGCAGATGGATATTCTCCTAAGGACTAACTCCTGATCCAGAGACATCATCTCTAGAACAGGAATATTACTCCTTCTGCAGGAACTATTGATGAATTCAAACAATATTTGCAGTAACTGTAGCGATTATTCTACAAACCATTCACTTGTGAGTGACCTGGTCATCCTCAACAGACTGCCATGATTGCTGAAGTCCGCTGCGCTTTAATCAGTACCACATGCATGAATGCGTGTAGGCAAAAAAAAAAATTCAAGCCTAAACCAATTCAAGGCTAGACGCATCTATTTTTCCGCCAACAGTGTGTTATGAGCACCACACTGTTCACCATCGACTTCTGTCCCCCTTTAAGTTCGGTCGTTTGATGGTTCGGCCATGTGCACATGTAAAGGTATGGCATACAAAACCTCAACTACAAACTTACTTGTGAATGAACAATTTCGTCAGCGCATAGCAAGTACTTTTCTCTGTGCGTCAGGGATGTTCGTTAGGCCCTTTACATTCTGCTCTATTTTTAGAAGCACTCTGCAGGAAAGTTATTAGCCGCAATGAAATTGAAGGTTATGTGGTACAGGCATGTGAAGGTCATGTCTTGTCTTACGCTATTCATATTGCTTTTTTGCTGTTGATACAGGCAGTGTCCATTCATGATTGAGAATTACTCAAATGTTTTGCGATACAACTGGCTGTATGATGATTGATAAGTAAGGATAAAAACGTCACTTTGTGATACGGCAGTTGGGAGCTTACGCCCGCTTCTTTTCAAAATACGCAATGGCTCACGACACATAGTCATTACTTCAGTGTCTTCCTGGACAGATATAAAGTCAGAGAATCACATTCGTTTGAGAAAACAGAGTAATTGCGGGTGACAGTTGAAACAAGGGGTGCCCGGCAAATATCAATTTTTTGCTTGGTCCGCAATGCGTAACGTTTTTCTACCGACTAAAAGTTACGTACCATTTACAAGCACTTAGTTGCGCAGGTAGAAGCGTTCAGAAAATTCACAGGGTGTTTGCTACATTCATCTGTTGCTCTACAAGAGAGTGCACATCAAGAACAAATTTGTTTCGACTAGTTAAGAAAAGAGGTCTTTGTTTGTGCCATCCGTTTCTGAACTAAGTATTATCCTCGTTTCATGCTGTTAAGAGACCAAAGAGATGCATTTTTATTCTCTTTATTCCAAGCACTGTCATATCCTCTCATGCCTGACTGTTTTGTATCGTCAGAGAGAGAGGAGGGATACTCCTTGACACCGTTCTTCTGCAAAGTTTTGTTGTCATATTGATCTTTAAGGGCAATGTTTTCTGTGGATTAATTATCTAATGTGAAAAGAAATGCCTTCGTAATGACTTAATAGGCAGTGTATACTCTGTACCCCTTCATAGGTCAATGTTTAAAAACGAACTTGGCCAAGATGTTCTAAGACGATTTAAAACATGTGAATACCGCCTAACGTAGAAAACATTCTTTTTGTAAACTACATACAGGAACCTTGGCCTGTGAAACCATAGCCGGAAGACAGAGGGATATATGCACCCTCTCTAAATGCGTGCTTTCTGTGTTATAAGCTATAAACTATTGAACAAGTATTTATTGATTGTTAGAATGCCATATTCTTCGGCGACGTATTACAGAGGGCTTTAAAGTTAGATTCACCTCTTAATCTTCACGAAAAGTGCTTTTCATCGTTTGGAAACTTATCTCAGCAAATAGATGTGATCTTCTTACTTAATCAAAATTTGGTATGACGTACCTAACTTGCTGCCCAGTTTTAAAAAGAGGGTTGGGGTTAGGTAGTGTCCACATATATGCTTACTTCCTTTTAGAACATCTCCACCAAGTGCGTAAACACTGTGAAATTAGAGTACCATCTGTTCTTGAGTATTTCGCAGAATGCTAACCACAAGGATCAGAGCCTTAGTAAACCATTAAAATTGCGAAGCTTAACTACTCAAAATGACTAATATGAACAGATCGGCAACGATGCAGCATCTTCATCACAACCCGTCACATCAGGGTCACCGCATGGCAGTGTTCTCGCACCTATGTTGTTCCCTTTGTACACAAAGAATTTACCGTCCCTAAGCAATGTGACATTCCAACTCTTGGAAGATGACTACATATTATACCGCGAAATAAATTCATCATCTCATCAAGAGACACTTGAAGAAGCCCTAAGCCATGTTCATGACTGGTGCTAGGAATAACGAATGATAATTAACATGAAACAATGAGCATCACTCTCAGAAACTCGTAAAAAGGGGACTTTTACTTCACTATACAATCAACGACAATACAATTCCGCAGGTGAAAAACACAAATACTTTGCTCTGACACTGTCACATGATCTCAGGCTCAAAACCCACTTAAACAACATTACTTCACCAGCCCTAAGAAGGCTTTTCGCTCTAGAGATCGACTGTGACTCGCACGGTCAATAACAAAGCTTTTGGCCTACACTACACTAATTCAACCAATGCTACAATATGCCATAATTGCGTGGTTTCCTCATACCAAAAACTTCTATGTCAACTAGAAGGCATACAACGGAAAGCGATTCACTTTGTGTTCAACAATCACAAGAGTACGAATTCGCCAACAGAATTGCTAAAGCAAGCTTGATTACTAACCATAGGAAGCAGAACTAAAATAGCAAGACAAAAGCTTTTATCCTATTGTACGAATAGAGACATTAAGATTTATAAAACCAAGTTCACCTCATTTAACACTATAAGATCAACAAGACAGAAACACTCCCAAACATTCACTAAATACTCAACCAACGCAAAACTTCAAACATATACTCCCATTTATTTTCGTGCAATTAGAGAAGGGAATGAACTAGATCAATCAGTAATGCAAAGTGCGTAAACGCATTCGTGACATCATTACAAAACGCTGTCATGACCATGTAATTGCAATAGCCCTTTCATTTGTTATGATTGTTCTTTTTGTATGGCAAATTGGCTGTTGTAATCTTCTCAATGCATCTATGCAATACAAGCATCACACTATTTTTTCTCTTCATCTTATGCTTACGCGTATGCCTACGATGTCTTTTTGGTTATGATGCGATGTACTTTAATTTCATTTATTTTCATTACTTGAGCCACACTGGTTCAATACGGATGCTGTAGATGATATGCAGAGGGCCTGGTACTTAGTAACTAACTATGTTCTAGAAATTTCTTTTTCATGTTGTTTCTTTATTATATTTGAATGTCACACTGCGTTTCTCTTTAAATGATTCCGAATGGGATTGATAATATAGTAAAAAATAAATTAATTATTTGCAGTTTAGGTGCGTGATGTGTATCAGACGAATGACTGTGATGAAGATCTAATACTTTTCACACGCATGAAACGGGTGTGATGCATGATTGTTAGGCTATCTTTATCTGTAGTCAAGAAAGCAATAAACAAAAGATAAGCTCGTTTGTGGCTCAGTAGGTAACGCCACGCACTCACAAGCTATAGATACGACATTCGACTCCGCGCGCTGAAGTCTCTTTTTGATTATACTATTCTTTCTTGGGTTTCCTTTTTTGTATTGTTACGTACACTTTTGCACTCCCAAACAAGGTAGGGCTATTCACTAACTCTTCGGTAGCAAAGTGCTGTTACAACTTTCATAACTTAATTAGTAACTGCTGGTAGTAGAATACAGACATACCTCAGAAGCCTTCTGAGGTAGCTGTGCCCGGTCAGCTAGCTCTGGCGACCTGTGGCGAAATTGCAATACGCCACCTCGGAATCAGCGAGGACAAAGGCAGCTTTTGCAATATGCATAGATAAGGCTACACCGGCCTCTTTAATGAATGTAACGTCTCTTGCCGTAGCCGGGATGCAGTTTGCGACCTGTCGCTTGTTAACCACAGCTGCCGCGGTGCGGGTGTGCTGGGGTCCGGGGGCATCCACAAAGAAGGCATCTTCACAATCCGAATATCTGTTACATACTTCGGATTTTGTAGCTCGCCTGTTTTCGTGATGCACGGGGTGCATATTGAGTGGCAAAGGCCAAATATGGACTTCTTTTTGCCATTGTTGTGGTTTTGATAGTTTACTGGCAACCTGTTTTGGTGAGCAGCAGCATAGAGAAAGTCGCGAGAGGTATGTCGAAACACATAAAACACTGAAAGGCGTGCCAAACGAAGCTTTCGAAAAAATATACCGCACGCGTCGTCGTCTTCAAACCGATCAAACGCCGAAAACACGTTAAACACGTGGCTTTCGACAAAAAAGATGGTGAAAAAAAAAACGTCCAGACACGCTGTTCACCAGCCTCATAACTTAGCCGTAGACTTCCACGCTTTGAGTCATTTGAGTCACATTTTGAAGTCATTACTAAAGGACAAAAATGTCATGTGGTTTTAGTGCCCTTAATAACGCTCTTCATGTTTTATCACTTGCTTATAATTAGGATGATTCTCCCTTGGCTACTTCTTAACCAAACTCTACTGCTACTAATTGAAGTATGTTCTTTATTATTTTTTCCAGGTCCATGACTCTCACATATTTGGAGATACCACAAGATAATATGTCCTAAATAATGCAAAAATAGTTGAAGACAAGTGAACTTTCGTACCCTAGAAACTTTTTGTTTGTGTTACGCATATGAAAGGATCTTCTTTCTTTTGAGGGGGGGGGGGGGGGGGCAAATAATTGCGCATTCTTGCGCCAGCGAATAATGCATCATGTCACATGGTTACGCTGGCACTGACAATGGGACGTGAATATGCTGGCCCATGTCAGTGCTTACACCCCTATTGTTGACATAAAATATCCATGTTTTCATTGCAGTGATTACTGTTGGTAATAAAAAAGTCACGGTTTCGCCAAAAGTGCAAAGCATCGAATGTGATAGGCAACATGTTTCAATGTTTTGCGAAGTAAGGCTAGCATTTTAGGAGCAATATCGATTTCCGAAAGTATGTGCTTGTTAAGTAACAAAGTTTTCTTCGGCACAGTAGATGACCCCAACAAGGCTCGTGCGTAGTGATGGCGTTGATGAGAAACGCTTACCGTGGGCAGTGCATGCTGATACTAAGGACTATACGTCGTGTGCCGCCGCTAGGCGGCTGTTTGTTATGTATAGAGTGCATCTATATGTGAACTGCCACTCTAGGTACACTTTTGGCACCGTTTTTAGGTGCCGAGAGCGCAGCCTGTAGAAGCTTCCACCTGCTGTGAGAGCAAGTCCCACTCGCTGACCGTTACCGTGGTAGCGTGGCAACCATAAGCGCCACCCCTCCCCCCTTCTTGGTAGTTCATAAGGTAAGCCCGGTCCGGAAAAAGGCGACGCTCGCTCCGCAGAAAGAGGAGGCTAGGGCATCTTTCCCGGTATATATATATATATATATATATATATATATATAACAGACAATAATGCCAAGGAAAGTATAGAGGAAGTTATTAGGCGCTTACGGAGACTCCCACGTTTAAATTCACATAGATACCCAATAAAGTGGCTGGGGGGATAGCTGTTGTGGTAGCTCAGTGGGAGAGCAACGAACGCGTTATTCGAAGGATGCAGGTTCGGACCCTGCCCACGGCAAGTTATCTTTTTACCCACTTTTCTTTCTTCGCATTATCATTACAATTGGCCTAATAACTTCCCCTATGCTTTCCTTGGCATTATTGTCTGTTATACATTATTATTGTGTCTAAACACGAAAAAACGAGCCCTTAAGTATAAACTTCTTCCCTTATATATATATATATATATATATATATATATATATATATATATATATATATATATATATATATATATATATATATATATACGGTATGCTTTTTTATTTACAATTATTACAAGACAAGAAGGTTTATGGGGGGGGGGTAGTGCAACTGCTGCGAATTTGTCCATTGTCGTTTCGTGAAAAAGTATCATGACGCCAAGCTGAAGCCTAATGCCTTGTAGCTTCCATAGACACAAGATGCCAGAGTTCCCTGTAGTGTTTGCGTGGAAACCCTATTGAGCAAACCAGAGCTAAATAAAGGAAATAAATACAGGGGTATAAAATAATGACAGAAGGAAATATAATGGGATTATGTGAAATATATAACAACACGAAGTAAGACTTCAAGCGAAATAAATGGTGAAGTTAGGGGAAACAAATAAAAACAAAGAAGCATGTGAAGCGAGGAAAACAAAGTAAAGAAAAGTATTAAACGCTAAAACGACAAGACGGCGATGGAAAATAGACAAATACAGCAAGAGGAAAAGCAAGATATTAAAAAGAACTAAGGAGAAAGAAAGGAAGAAAAGTAATGAGTAATAAAGAATGCCACTAATCTCCCATTTTTGCTGAGCCTTGGCGCCACAAGTGCAAAGGTGTGATGAAGTTTCAAAGCAGGATATGCTAATTTTGGGGCAGGGCACTTTTTTTCATAATGTTGGCCCTTGAAACGGAGTAATGCGCCCCAAATATGAAAAAAAAAAACATTCGTATTTTTCAGATAACGGCAAGCAAAGTGAAATTGAATCAACTAGACAAACCAGAACAACCGACTGACAGTGCACCATTATGACATGCCCTTTGACACAAGGCAGCGATGTGGGCGGCCCGAAAGTTCGTGTTGTCACTACTTTATCACCTGCTACCCGGGAAATGAACATGCGCCCCGCAGCGACATTAGGATGAGTTCATAGGTTGGGACAACAACCACCATGGTCGTGGTGCAGCCGAGACTGAAATGAGTACGCGATGGGCCTCGCATGCCGAGCATTTCAAGTCAATGAGTGGATTCACGTTCTTAATGTTATCACCGCATCCCACCACTCAGTTATGAACGCTGTTCCCCGTGGTGGAGCAGTCGGTTACGGTGCTGAGCTGGTGACGCGAAGGTCATGGGATCGATACCGTCCCTGGTGGTCGCATTTCAGTGGAGGGGAAATGCTTGCAGCCCATATAACTGTGAGATGTCAGTGCAGCTTGAAAAGCATCCAGTGGTCGAAATTTCAGGAGCTCTCCGCTACGGCGTCTCCCATCATCATGTCCTGGTTCAGGTACCGTAAAACCCCGATATGATAATAAATATTTTACCAACGGAAACATATAGGCATGCTCGCCCTACTAATAAATATTGATACCAAGAATGTCCCTGGTCCTGACAACATATCATGGTCCTGACAATATATCAAACATCTTCCTTAAAAGGTATGCAGAAAGGGTTGCTAAATATTTATGTGTAATCTTTATTAATCACTGCAATCACGCAATTATCCCTGCAGTATGGAAAACCCCTAAAATTATACCAATACACAAAGCAGGCAGCGAAACCATGGTTTCAAATCACCGGTCAATATCACTAACTTGTTCTGCATGCAAATTGATAGAACATTTGATATTGAAACACACTAAGTATTTACCTAGAAATAAATCATATCTGGTCTCCTGTACAACATGGTTTCCGAAAAGGCCTCTCAACGGTTACCCAACTTTTAGAATTATTACACGATGCAGCCCAGTCCTTTGATAGCCATGAACAAATTGACTTCATCTTCTTAGATTTTTCAAAAGCATTTGAACGTGTTTCTGATACAAATTATTGAGTAAATCAGAAGTTACTCTTGGAGATAGTGTCATTGTTCACTGGATGAAAGATTAACCAAACGCTCACGATTTGTACCGTTACAGGACACCACCTCTAGAATAGCAGCAGTCACGTCAGGCCTGTGACGGGGCAGCGTCTTAGCACCAATATTATTCAGAATAATCATTAACGATCTGCCCCTCTCAACTAAAGTGAAACTAGGGCTCTTTGCAGACGACCGCGTACTTTACCAGGAAATAATATTTCTATGGATCACCTAATTCCTAACAGAGCACTGGAAGATGTACACAGGTGGTGCAAAAAAATAGCAGATGTCCCTTATTACTGGTAAATGTGTCCCCACAACAATAACCCACAGAAACCAGAAGTCCAACTTTTCTTACACTATGGACAACTGCCCCTAAGCCGCAGTCTCTAGCCACAAATATCTAGGAATAATGATTTCAGACGACTTGAGATGAGATACCCACATTGATAACATTGCTAGCACAGCCCTAAAAGGCAATTTTTATTAAAAAACATCTTGAATACCCACCGCCAAATACCAATCTAATAGCCTATACTACCCTCGTCAGATCTGTGTTAGAATATGCCAGCCCTGTCTGGTTCCCGTATATTTACCCACAGATTAATAAAATAAAAACGATTCAAAGAAAAGTAATAAGGTTCATTTTTAACAAGTATAGACTGACAGACTCACTGGCGCACCTACTCAAAAACAGTGGAATTCTAGCACTGCAGAAACGAACAAAACTAACAAAACTAAAACTAATATTTCATCTACTCCACGACATAATAAATATAGATACTTCAAGGTATATATCTTTTTTCACAGCAGACCAAACCGTCATATTCATCCCCATACTCAAGTAGAATACTTTTTTGACACTAATTGCTTTAAATACTCATTCTTTTCTCTAATGATTAAAGATTAGAACTGACTCAAACCCACCTTAACTACTGAATCATCCATAAACTTGTTTACTGCTGCGATTGAAAGCGAATCGCTTGCCTCGCAAAACGCACTAACGACATCGCATCATCAATAAACCCAATAAACGATGAGTCAGTGTTAAGTTACTAATACAAAAGCTTTGTTATTTATGATATTTGTATTTCAAGTGACAAGCTTTTCTACCAGTTTATTGTTAATTAAATTGTTTCACTGAATTGTTGAATGGAAATGCCTACCTGTAGTCCTTACCCCATATTACAATGCATTCATTATCTTCTTGCAGTCGTTTTTAAAGATAACTTAACTCATGATTTTGCTATTACTACAATTGTTTGAATGTGTGTTTTTTTAATGGCAATCCATAGTGTATGATTTGTATGTAATTTTGCAATTCCGGCTTTTTCTTGTGTTTTTTATCATTATGTCTTTGTGTAAATAAATATTCGCTTTCATATGCCCTCCCTGCAATAATCTGTGATGATATTGGCAGTATTGGTAAATAAATAAATGAATATTATTATTATGTCAGTACACAAAGTCCTGCGGTATCGTACATACATTGCTTATAAAAGGACAGCGTGATGCTGGTGAAACGATACTTCCTTCCAACGTAAAATAACAAACACACACAAACGTCAAGCAGTGACGACATAAGCGACAACGTTGTGTCTGCGCCTGTTTTTGTCTGCGGTATTCTGGTTGCACAGGCGCCTGTCGAGGGATTGCTGTTACAGACGAGTCACGCCGCTGAATGTTTGAGCTCTGCAACGCACGCCACTGTGCTTTCGCGTAAACGTGAGTCGGCACATAACTTTCAAGAACCGATCGAGCTGCGAGTCATAGCATCAGTTGTACAAAAGGGGACTTCAGAGGTAAGTGTTGCAATTTTCTTACCTAAGAATTGCCTTCATAGAATCGTCAATATAATTGTGCTCACTAAGGAAGTCTAACAATGCTGCTCTGGCTGAGAAGGCATCAAAAGCTTCTTCGGCGTTCTGAGCATTCGAAAAAGTGTTGTTAGTAATATGCTTCTTCGTCAAGCGTTGTTAAATTGCAGTAAATCAAACGAATACGATTTATATTTAAATATGTTAGGCTGCATAATGTCACGTGGCTAGGACGGGGAAGCGGATCGCAGCAAGTCTAGGCAAGAATTAGCTCTGTGTTTTCAAGAACTTGGCTCCAGCCAATTAAAAGGTAAATAGAAACAATTCAAGCTGTATAGTGATAGGATTGAACTGGACATCACCTGTATGCAGTCGTGGTCCCCAGTGGAACACGTCGTCTCGTTTACATTAGTCATTTAAACTACCGATGTTGAAGAGGAAGCTCGTTTAGGTCATGAATAAAACTTGAGATTACATGCAGGGCGTGAATACACAACGGAATCATATCAAACAATTGCAAAGCTTCTCAAACGTTGTGGCGTGGTCTGCACCAAGCATTGCATACTATTTTCGAGGGGAAAAATGCACACACGATTATAAAGAAACCGACACGCATGCCAATACCAAATGCTGTGAAATTTTTGGCAACTACCTCTTTAACTATAACCCTAACTTTATATATAGCACAATTTATATATGTAACATAGAGCACGTTTATTTTCAAAGTACTCAGTACTGCATGTAGATGGACGTAAAAGAGCAACATTTGTTCCTCAATTTATCAGCATAAGTGTGGTGAAAGTATAGTAACGTAATTTCGGTAAAGCGAACATGAATCTTTAGAAATCAGCGCTAAACGTTTGCACTACTACGCAGACAGATGATTCAGTGGCATAATATAGGAGTCAATGAGATATATCACTGGTTCTCACATTGTAATCATACAGTTCTGGCAGACAAAGTTATAATATCTCTGGCTTAGTTCTTCGAAATTTTTTATGCTCTATTTAAGCTATAAGGAATATTGCTTGCTTCAGTAGTATAGATCATTCGGCATTCAGTTACAGTTACAACATTCAGTTACAAGTAAGGTGCTACGAAAAATCCAAATGTACTGCTATTGCTTGAGCAGCCTGGCACGGGCGAGCAATGGTAGATATTCACCAAGCCATGCGTGTTACCGTAATTAAATATATAAAATTTACTGTACAATACTTTTACAGGCGCGAACAGTGGCCATGCGTTCAGCGACCACAACAATTCTAACGTTTGCCATGGTAATTGTGGCAGCTTCCACATCCAGCGAAAAAGGTGAGATTTCACACCTCTTAAAATAAAAATTAGAAGATACAGGTTAATAAAGTCATATGTTCAAGATTTATGCAAAGACAAAGAAATCTGTCATTACGAGAAATGTCACCCCACTTATTATATCATTCACAAACACTGAGATTCCTGTTTCTAGGCGTGTGCGTGTGGTGGATTGGTGCATAGGTGTGGCTTAATAAGTGTGTCTTTATGGTGCATATATTTGTCGCATGTTATTACAAAAAGACTTGATTTCTTTATTCACAATAATTGATAATTCGCTTTAACAAAAATTATCAGGTAATTTTCGTCATTTTGCAAACATGAAGGTATCGTCACATTTAGTGCGTGCACGGTGAATAAGTATCATTGATTCCCCAAATATTTAGGCTTTTTACTAATTTGTTTGAACTATATCTATGCATGATCAAATCAATATACGTATATTTGACAACATAGTATAGTCCAGTTCATATAAAATGAGGGCTGTTCGATAACGCTTTCTATATTACTGGTAATGAAAATAATAATAAGATCTAACTGACCATAATGCCAGGGAAAGAGTAGAAGACGTTATATATGTCAGTGTATGGTAAATGGGAACATATAAAAGTGGAGGGAAAGATAGCCTTCCACTCATAGCAATCGCACCGGTGGCCTTCGATTAACGCGTCCGATGCTCTACGCCTAGCAGGTCACCTCCAACCAATCATTGTGGCTAAAAGGTAGAGTGAGAGCCTTACTTACCAATCCTTTATTTCTCTGTTTTCCATTAACGCAGAGTGTGTCTTCACGGACCTGGACTTGAAGGGGGCTCTCAAAGCTACCTTTAACTCACTTATCTAAGTACCAAGTGCACGTTTATGAAGACATGAGCTCCTACGGAAATCTTTTAATTATCGAGTGCTGCAACGTAACTGGACTTAGTCATCTACGCCAGTACGGACCACTGCTGCCATACTGCGTGAAAGGTGCACGCAAGCTTCAAGTTGACCTTCTCCATGATGATCCCATTGAAGTGGCCATGAAGTGGTGGACCTACAGAGGAGTAAAGGGAATGTTTGTGCTTGGTGCTGTCCTATCGAGATTTACTCTTCAGTTCGAAGTCATCACAGGGCCATCCGAAAACAGCACTACCCTGAAGTTGGAAGATCCCGTGGTTCCCGTGGTCACTGGCAGAACTTATGCTGTTGTAGGGGACGTTGGAGAAATTGCACAAGCTGCGACAGAGTTTTGGAGCAATATGCTGCCCTCTTTGACAGAACGCGCGTGGAAATACTATTTCTTTGATCACTTACGGCGGGCCATACGCGACACTGAGCGTGACTTATTTAATGCACTTTCACTAGTGACTACGGAAATGGTTAACTTAGGTTAGTTCAATATCTTTGCGAAAAAAATGCATTCTTATCGTTTTAAAAGCAAAATGCGTGCTATAAGATGTTGTCAATGATCACATAAACATTCCGCCGAATTGTTCACCAAGCGTTCGGCTAATAATGCCTAAGACAGCTCTAGAGGCGTCGCCCATATTACCGAAGCGTAGCAGCTATTACTCGAGGGTCTACAGAAAAAACGTTCTTCCCATAAGTTATCTCCTATAACTTCCTAATGTAGGGTCACCGAAAGTGCAGCTTGTCACTCATGTATATAGCGAGTGCCTATCGGTGCTTACTGCTACTATGTGAAAATGCCAGTTCAACCTAAGGTTGTTCCAGAAAGAGTTGGAAAAGGGAATCTGAGACAAAATAATCAGCCGCTGAATGTCCCCATAGCATAGTTTACGAATATGTAGCAACTGTTTACAAAATGGTACCCGTGAATTAGCATTTTTTTGCTGCATTCTAGCACAGACTGCAATTTTCTTCCTGGCTTCATTGTTACCACGGATGAATAAATCGAATGTTTATAAACATGACGACTGAATAATTCTAGAAGTGACTTCCGCTACAGTTTCTTTCTTTAGGTCGAGAGCCTGCTTCAATAAATGATAAAGCTGCCCTCAGTGCCAACAGTCGTTTAGCGGCTTTATCGCTGACACTAAGTGATTCAAAGAGCACTGTAGTAGTGATGTGGTGATGTCATTACAACTTCACTGATGAAGAAAATTTTAGAACTCATCATACTGACGAAGAACATAAAATAAAGATAAAGAAGGCACCGGAAATCTCGGCAGTTACGACTGTTTGGTACGCTTCCAACGCAGAGCTACTTCGGCCGCCAATTTCTGCATGAATTTATTAGCTGGAAGAGCCCGTCCGTCCCGTCAAGATTTATTTTTTTTTCACGCAGTTACCATATCAAAGCAAAAACAACATTCTAGGTATCAATAACAGAGAAACCAGCCACCTCTTTGGAAATACTTACTTCTTTTCGCCCCTCCCTTCCCATTAAACCGATCGGATATAGATGTATGTTTTACTGATGAATAAACTTCGAACTTCAAACCTCAAACTTCTGACTAGAATGAATGTATGAAGGGCAGACACCTTAAAGCATTGTGGCGATGAGATCACGTTAGTCGCAACTGAGAGGCTGTAAAAGCATGTCGTCAAAATTGTGCCGAGTCACGAGCGTTGTCATGAGCCGTCACTGATATCCAGCGCTTCCTGTCGCATGTGAACAAACACGCAAAGGACCTGCACAAATAGAGGGTCTATAGGATTTGCATCGCAAGCAGAAAAGGTGATCTGGAAGCCAGTCTAAAAGAACAAGCAAGCCAACAATTAGGAAACAAAAGAAGGATGCACGGAAGGTATGAAAAGTGATGGCTTGCCACGCTAGGCTTAGTATAATAATGCCAGGGATATATACGCGTTGAAGTAATATAAAATGTGACCGCGAACAAATGCGTTTTAGCAAAACATCTATTTGGGTGAGTTGGTAACAACTGATAATAAATGCGGAAATTCGGTTGCAGTAAAGAAAAGGGAAAACATTGCACCTGAGTCGTCAGTCTGTTCTCTTGACACTGTTTAGTACTCTGCCCCATTATTTTATTTCCTTTAAAAGGAATTTAAAAGAAGGCTGCTTCGCAATGTTCTGCGTGGACCAGACCAAGTGGAGTCAAAGCTGGTTCCTCTTTGTATGTAGATGTGTTGTCTGCCGCAGATTGCTTAAGCAGCTTAACCTTAGGGACATACGACAACACCGTTCTATATAGAGCCGTTAACTAAAGGTGAAGGTCCCTTAAAAAATATTGCATGTGTCGCAAGTTATGTACCGACACATTACTAATCAGAAAGCATTCTCATGTAAGGCTGGAGAGCGGTGGTCGTCGCGACTTTAATTAATGCTGTGGCAGCTGTGCTCCCAGAGATTTATTGTATCTGAAGGGTGCCCGGATTATACCAAAAGCACACCTGTGAAACCATATTCACATAACTCGAAGAGTATGTTCTGGTATGCAGGTGCAGGATTAAAACCCCAGAGGGTGGAAATTTCCGAAGCCCTCCAAAAAGTGTCCCTCATAACAATACCCCGATTTCACACGTTCTCCCAAACAGCTATAGTAAATGACCAACACGACTTACAGATCATTAAATGACCGATCTGGCAGTCCACTGCCGGAATGCAGTCGACTGCAAAAACGACTAAAGCCTCGCAGGTCGCTTGAGCTTCCCATCCTGCCTTCAAGTGTGTTCCGTCAGGTGGCTGATAGAGGTGGCTTAATAACCTACGAATACACGTAAGACAGAAGGGTGCGGGATAGCGGAAGCACATTTAGCTTCAACATGTAGTTTTTCATGCAATGTAACTTATCATGAGTAGCATATCACAAGTGAGACGAAAACAACATGGTAGTGTTCTTCATAATACCAAGCAGTGCAGCTAACTTTCACTAAGTAAATTCAAATAACACTAATTATCAAATGTACTATAACTAACGATGGTCTTCATATTTCCGCCTAGAAAACTGTAGATATGTTCCTATGCCTGGACACGGAAAAGATTGGGCGACGTTTTCTAACCCACACTGGCTTGCACGCACAGTAAACAAGTGTTACAGAAGCTACGAACGGTAGGCGCAAGCGAAAGCGGTGTGTTTAAAGGAAGAGTTTCAGATGTGGTGCATCTCTTGCTCGCGGATATGTCACGCGTCTGGTGCCCGCACTCACAATACGCATGCGCCCCTCTCCGCTTCTCTTCTACCGCATCCTTGTTCTTGCTCTCCTACTACGCATGCGTGTCCCCTTTCCTTTCTCTCCTCTACCACGCTCCCCCATCTCCTGCCTCGCAACGCCGATGCTTGGAGCTCTGCTAACCTACGCTCGTTTCTCTCTCTCATCTAGGCATTCCTCCCCGCAGCATCTCGCAAAGCCGACGCAGGCAGCGTCTCCTAGCCAGTTTCTTTACTGAAAAAACCGACTGCTCGCGCTGCACAACCAGTCACTGGCCAATCGTATATATATGCACTAGCTCTTGACTTCCAAGGTTGTGCTGGTGGCAGATTTCTGCAGCGCGTTGTTAAACAGAAAAAATTCGCAGCTTGTTCGCAAAAAAAAAAAATACACCATCTCTCCGAAGAGAACCATCGGGTGATGCGGATAATCGCGGGAGTTTCCAACAGAACGTTCTGGCGATGTGTGGTAATGAACTTACTTAACAACGTAATAACAAACAAACAAGGTTAACATCAAAGGTACCAGCGCAAACCGGTAAACACCGCCGTTACAAACACCATTGAAACTCATGTTCAGCATCATCCTTTGGTCTCTTTAAGGGGGAGGATGTGATTTCTTCGAGAAAAACTGTTACATGCAGGTATAGACATGGCTGTTCTAACTACTACACTTTTTAAAAAAATGAAGTGACGTTCTCTCCATTTGGGGTGGAACGGTGATGTCCCCAATGTTCGTCTTTAAATAGAGAAACGTTGCTCCTTCATCCACGCAGAAACGTGTTCCTCCGTATGAAAATCAACGTGGCTGACCCCAGGTTAGCGAAGCGAGCGAGTAGGCTTAGCAAATGCATCGATTCTCGGCTGATAAGGCGTAAACAGCACTGAAAGTTACAAACAACGGTCCCGCTGAGCTTGATATCGAACGAAATGATTATAAAAACCAGCAGACGAACCTGTAGTGATGAAAACATCGCGAAAGAGAACGACGGAGCAAGTAGGTTTCGTTCGGCTAGTGAGGTGACGTTCACTCTGAAAGACACGGATACTGTAAAGTCTTCACCCCAAGAATGCATGCTAGGCTTGCTGTATTTATTTCTCACAGATTCACATAGTGTAGTGACGTTATCTATGCGTTTACGGGGCCTCAAGTCACGAGATGTGCTTCCAAACCGTAGACTCGATCACAGCGAAACCATTCCGACTCAGTAGTGCAGCTTTGATAGATAGATGTTGAACGTTATATAAGTAGCTGGAGGTGTGAGAGCTTCATAGTCGTGAAGTAAATGGTAGCTAGCGCCACCTGAAGGGACTGAACAATACCAAAGAAGAAGGTTGCCTGCGGCGACGTACGCTGTCTACCCACCATCGCGGCTTTCTTGCGGATAATTCATGACTTAACTCATTCAGGATTACTCACTGACATCGGACGACTAATATATATATATATATATATATATATATTTCTATATATATATATATATATATATATATATATATATATATATATATATATATATATATATATATATATATATATATATATGCTGATTTAATGCATATAACTACACATGCACACAAGGAAGCATAATACGCATTTAGGGTGAACTCAATGAACAAGAGCACAATGAATTATTATAGACAGCGGCACAAACTTAGACGTGTTCATTTACACCCTACTACAATACGCACTAGCTTTTATAGCAATGAATTTCGACTGACCTTAGTGGCATAGGTTACAAGTAATTTTCTGTACACTTTTTTTTTACGTTTTCTGGCAATACCAAATTATGTGCCCACGTAAATATGTTATATCTGATGCTTAGGCACACGGAACTTCATTAACGGTTGCACAATATTTAACGTAATAATTACTAGAGCTTATCTGGTTTTTTGCGAAAATGATTACCCTAAGCCATTCATGGAAATGACCACGGCATTACGAACGCTGCGCCATCTCTCGACCACTGCCACAGTTACTTTTTTTTTCTTGAAGCCTCCGAGAACGCAAACGCTTGCCGCGCGCTATACGGAGGTCACGTCTTTTTTTATTCTTCCAATTGTTACTCGGAGAGGGCGCAGAATGCAGACCAGACTTAGTCTCCGTCGTGGTAGGTGCTCTGTGGCCGCGTCGACCTCGTTTAGTTGTTTCGTGTTAACGTTTGCTTATATTTTTTACGTGCTTAGCACAAGTGCGACCGTTAGCCATGGATACAGTACACCACTAGCCCTCCAATGAAAATGTTTTTGATGCAGTAACGACCGTTCTAGCAATGTATACGTACGTTACAACGCGGGTCTTGCGAGAGAAATAAGCGATTACCTCGATCCGACGGTATTTTTTCGTGAGCGATGGCAGTGGCTGTTGGCGTCGCGGCAGCTCTATTATTTGAGTGGAGTAACTAGCGCTGCAGTGCGCAAATTTACTATAACGTTACAGCATGCTGTGCCTAGATACTTTTTTGCTTCAGATGCCTCTCGCAATTCGCCTCGCGTGTCAACTTGCAGTCATAGTGCGTGCCACAATTTCGTTGTTAGCGCTGTGACTGTGGTGGTTACTGTTACTCTGGATTTGGAATACTCTTTTCACAAAGGTGAGTGAGTGTTAGCACTTACCTGCTGTGCACAGCTGCTTACTAGAAGTGCATTTAAGTTGAGTTTCTCACGACAAAGGAGAATCATGGACGAGAAAGGCACACTGCACGCGTGCACGATTCCGTCTAACCTCTCAGTGCTGGCATGGGTAGTTCAAAACGGATGTGATTGAGAATTTGGTTTAACTGACAGAATTCATTCGTTTGCTTTTCACAAAAGTGTAGTTATGATTACGTTTAAAACGTTTCTGATAATTTAATCCATTCTGGTGAATAAACTGCTCGGTGAAACTTCGCAGCAGGTTTCCCTTTGTGCTTTCAGCCTGCCGTGGTAGCATAGCCTTATTGGGTGTCATGTGACTATGCTGCAAGACGGAGGTTTGACTTCCAGCTACGGCGGCCGTATTCGAATGGCGGTAAACTGCAAAGAACATCCTTATGGCAGTAGCGGCACGTATACCTCTATCAATTGTATATGATCGTGCTTTCACGCATGGACTGTACAGTGGTATCAGGTTTCCTAGAATGTTTCAAAAATTAAGTGTGATGCGTTTTTATGCATCTCATTGAATTCATGAGGGCTGTTGGTGCCATGCGAAACTAAAAATGCGTGGGTTTACCAAGTATGTCATCACCGGAAAAATTCATTATTTGTGTATAGTTTAAGGCAATCGATAAAGCAAGACTGCTTGGGAAGCAGAGCTGTTTGTATTCGTGACAAATTTTTAGTATAAAACAACACGAGACACACACGAAGGTGTGCGGAACATCGTGCGAGTGCCTGGCGATAAAAAAAGAGAGGCTTTTACTCTACACCAATAAAAAATGTCACTCCCGCATTGCTTGCATCAATCCTAAGTAAAAGCAATCGCTCGCGACTGGCCGCGGCCGGCTAGGCTCAGCGTGCGCATGACCCCCGTGATTGAGGAGAAACTTGAACACTGAATGAGGAACGTTGCTCGTTTGGTCCTTGCCTTGAGAGGGTGCGACGAGTAAAGCGCCCGAAAGGGAGGAAGTCGCTGCGCCGAAGGAGGAACGAGCCCGTTTCTCTATTCTCGCTCTTTTTTTTTTTGGTGTTGCTCCTGTCGGGCTATGAGTATTAGAGGACTACTAAGCTCCGCCCTCAGCTTTGCCACAGAGACACGTTGACCCTGTGTTTTCGTGAAACCGAACACCGCCCAATATACAGTACGCGATAGTCCGTGTAATGCGTAAAATATGTCGGAGGTTAGTGTAACACGGATGTCTGCTATGCTGCGACTAATTCATAGAGATTGATCATTCAATCGCTAAAATATTAAGTTGAGAATTTCAACAAGCGCTTACGCAAATGTTCGCAAGTATTGTGGGAACGAGCGTGCAGACGAATGGCAAATGTATGGCTAGGAACATTACCACGGTAACATCAATGATCTTGCTGCTGCAATGTACCTGCTGCAGTTGTGACGCAGACAATTAGCGCGAAGCTTGAAACTTCATTAGAAAACCTTAATACAATCAGTGTCGATAAAGAAATCAGCATAAAACTGAGTAAATATTGAGCGTTGTAGAAGAATATAGCGGAGCCTATATTTAATAACTCCCGCAAGCGTGATGCATTTCGATATAAGATGCATTCTAGTCTAACAAGCCACGTACAAGTTTCACATTACGATGATTTCTTAGCTGGTTAAGTGTGGTTTCAGTTTAAAATACGTTATCTTTGTCTAGCGCAACTTTCATTGTTTAAAACATGAGCGACAAAGGTTCACCCACAACGATGGCGAAATGACTTTTCACGGACAGACACACAAAACTCTTGAAAGTAATAACATCTGTGGTTTTACGTGCCAAAGCCACCATATGATTATGAGGGCTGCCGTAGTGGAGAGGTCCGGAAATTTCGACAGTCTGGTATTTTTTAACGTACACTGACCATGTACAGCACACGGGCCTCTAGAAATCCGCCTCCATCGAATTGAGACCGCTGTGGCCGGCATCGAACCCGCGACTTTTGGATCTGCTACCGAGCACTAAAAAGTGACTGTTTCACCAAAGGGGACGCGAAGTATTTGAAATACTTCAGTAATTGATATCATTTGATGTGATGGAGTTCAAGCCTACAGAAAACCGAACTCACTCACTCACACAATGGTAATTAAAACGCTTTTATGAAACCGAAGTCAGACACACAACTCAGGAATGGTATATTTAATGCTAATGTAACCTAACAATTATAGCGTTCTAGCACAGTAGCAAGTGCGTCAAAAAAAATCACTGCAGTTCAAGCTGCTTGAAGATAATTATGGGCGGAGCTTTCGGAGGTATTATTGTGATTAAAGTTGAGATAGTACTGAGACTGATTGTGGTAGCGAAACTTATATATTTTTTTATTCAAAGAGATAGTTCTGGGACCGATTGGGATATAGCGGTGATTCTTCTTTATAGCTGATATGAGGTTCCAAGTTCTGGGTTACGTTTTGACTTCGTAATCACAGCTTCATTAGCTATCGTCTCTGGTGTAGAATTTTCTTTTCGGTATAGCCGCCTTGCATCCGCTTCAAGTTGTCTAAACAGCGCGTCAGCTTGGCGTTTTTCCCGCTTAGCCTTTGCTTCCTTAGCCCTAGTCTGTGGTGTGGAACTTTGTTGTCACCGTCGCCGCTTTGCATCCGCTTCCTTCTCTTTTGTCTCCGCGGTAGCTTCCCCTCGACGGCGACGCTGGTATTCAGCACGTCGCGCTTTCCTGCATGTTCGTCTTCGTCTATATGAGAGAAGAGAATGTGTGGTATGAAACGTGGTTATACATATAGAGCGTTGACAGCAGCAGCCATCACATCTGAAATCAACCACAGCGCCCTGTGTTGCTAATAGGTTGAAGGCTACATGCAAAACGGCTACCACCAACGCCCTCTGTGTCTTATAAGTTGAAGGTTACATGGAAAATTGACTCAGAAATGTCAGATATATGAAGACGTGTTACGGACAGACAGGAGACGGTGGACATCGTGAGGTCTTGAGGAGCTCCGCCCTTAAAAGCAGTCTGTCATTTATAAGAAATTGACCAATAAGTTAAGCGAAACGGATGAGGAATTAAAAACTGCACAGATCCTGAGTTCTGTGAATGCACCGAAATCGACGTTGACACACGTTTTTACTGAAAAATTATAGTTTAACGAGAAATTGTAGTTTAACGCTGAGAGAGGTACTAGGTGGCCGCACATGACGTCGAAAGAAATATTACTCTCATTTTCGTTTGGTATCGCAGCTTCATATTTAGTTTGTCGCAAAGTTTATTCAAGTGTTCAAAGTATTAAAGGGTTTTAGTTATTGTCCTTGTCGAGCAAACGTTGTGAAGGCTTGAAGAAGTGGTGAGCATAAAGTAAGTGTCTTGACTGCTGCAGGTCCATGATGTTGTGTGATGATAACTCTCGCTTCTACGCCGCACACAAAAAAATATACAGAATTTCATTGTCCTTCAGGCTGAAATAACTGGGACCTTCATTGGGGTTATACATCTCCGAAATATGTCATGGCAGGCAAATTCTTGACCGTCAAAGACGTCAAGTTGAAACACCCGTGTATATATATTCGTATTAACAGCCTGCAATATCCGCCCGCAGAAAACTGATTCCATGTGCCGAACCTAATCTCTCAACGTATAACTTTGGCCTGATAACTGCGAATATTTTATATTAAATTTCACAAGTGCAGCCATCTTGTCGGCAACAACGTCTTTGTTTTGTTTTCCGAAAGCCAAGTGTTTCAATGTAAACCATAGAGAAGAAATTGAAAATCGTGCTGATTTCTGTAATTTCATGATGGCTTTCGTCAAGGGTCACCCAACAAAGAAAAATATTGACACAGATAACTTGCGTGTAGGGTGGTAGTTACTCAACTTTGTCAAAATGCAAAAAAAGTAAAAAAGGACAGTAATACGCTCGTATTCTTCTAGCAAGCCAAACAGCGTGCACAAATATGATGCAGCGGAGACGCAAAGGACAAAGTTATGCCTCTGGTTGTTATTGTCTGCCGCATCCTGTTTACCATGGCAGTTGTCAAAGGATCGCGTTACAGGAGAAGGATCGCTGCAACATATTAGCAAATGTGCCAGGTCTGCTACGCTGATGTCACACCTGTCCCGTTTATTAGGGAGGCGATCGCCGGGCTAATTCCAAGAGCCGAAGTATCGGCCCCCCGAACCGCACCACGAAAGCGTGGACAATTTAGAAGTGGTCCTTATTGGTGCGCCAGCGGACGCCGGCTGTGGCCCAAAGAACAAGACAGAGCCGAGAGTTGATAAACAAACAAAATTATATTCTCATTAACGGCAGATCAAAAAACAATACACACGTATGCACACTCCACAATAGTTACATACAATACGTCACCAAACAGACAATGTACTACACAGTACAATCAACCACACTTGAAACAACGGACACAGACAACAATACGCACTACGATGCAGTCGCATGCACTGAACAACCAAGACACTTAATGACTAAGGAGATATAAAACCTATTCAGTCCAAAGTCCTTGGAACAAAAGCCTGAATGATACTCTTCCGAGAATCACTCACTCAAAGTCCAGCGTTGTTGTCGTTCCGTAGCTCTCGAAGTCTCTCTTCCAGGAAACCTCGCCGGAGTTTCTCTTCCAGGAAAACTCCCGTCTTCAATAGGCCACTCTTCAGACTTCAAACTTCTTCGCCGAAAATCCGTCGGCTTCACACACGCAGCTGTTGCCCGCGTCTTCGCTCGATAGCGGAAAACCCACGCTCTTGCCTGTAGCTCGAGCCGTCCCTACGGACCAAAAACGTCGCCGACTACACGGCGGACTCTCTACGCACTCTGGCGCTCACTTCCGTCTCCTCCTGTTCTGTCACTACGGGCAGAACCTTCGCCGACTACACGGCGGAATTCCTACGCGCTCTGGCGCTAACTTCCGTCACCTCCTGTTCTGTCGTCTCGGCCGCTCGATTAAATACCTTCCGCGCCACCTTCCAGAAATTTCTGGTCATTTCGTCGGCGCGATACGCAGCGAAGGCTGGAGAGAGGCGAGACGGTTTGTCAGCCCTCCGCGTCGGGTGACTCAGCTCGGCGTAGCCACGCCTCCTTCGTTCTGGAAGTTTCTAGCGCTTGCCCGGCCGCCGCTGTGGGGTGAGGAGGTTCGTCTGCGAAGCCGTGCTTCTGCGGGGAGAGCGCGCGCCCGGGAGCCTTGGATGTTTGCTTTCTTTTTTTTTCTTTTTACCTCGCGGCGTTTCTACCGCCCGTTGTCGCAAGGATTTGGCGACGCGCTCATTTTTAGCGCTCGTTCTGTGACACTGCCCCCCACTTTAAGAATATTATCTCATAATATTCAAAAACCACACAGACGAGCGCGAACAGTCACCACCCATTCTCACAGACTGTAACACAATCCGTCGCTCATGACACTTCACATTCACAATATATCACTCAATACAATCTTACATTGTAGTTCAATTCCACAACACATGAAATATAGCCACAGGTACATGCCTACAACACTTCATCACACATTCCAAACAATACAAACGTACAAAGTTCTGTCGATACAACAATTATACAACACTTTACATCACATCATCGCACAGAACACTGACTCGCTCGACATACACTTGAGACACAGGATAACAAGAACAATAACACAACATATGGCACTCAACCCTGCCAAACACAATCTGATTCCACCTCAGCACCTATCTTGAGTACTTCGAACAGCGCTTGCGCCCTTTCTTGCGGTGCTCGCTCGACTTCTTGTTTTTCCACGTTCCCTTTCGGCGAGCCCTTTCCAACGACGATATCTGAGGCGTCGTCTCAGCCATCGTTGTCTCTTCCGACACCGTTAACGCGTCATTCCATTCGACGGGTCCTGTCTGTTTATTTACCCGCTTGATCATACTTCTACATTTTTCCCGACTGGCCAACTCCGTCTCCTTCACACTGTCGGTCGGTTGAGGTCGTGCCGACTTAAGTCCGGTTGCTCGACCCGTGAACTTATTCGACACGATCGTCTTCTCCTTCGCTGTCTCTTGCGCCGCGGCTTCGCCTTGGGCTCTAGTGAGGTCCGTCACGGGATGCTCCTCCACTGTATCTCGCGGCCGCTGTGTTGGCGAGGGCTCTATCTTCGGGTCTTCTCCCAAACATTCTGGATCACTTGGCCCTCGCGCCCCGTCGATGTTTCCGATGACAAGGTCATACAGAGGGGTCGTCATGCATAACGCAGTAACCTTCCCGCTGAAGTACGGGGTTTCAACCTCAATTTCTGCTTCGGGAAGCATCCGGACCGTACGGTCAATTAGGCAAACCGGTTTCGTTCTGCCTGTCAACTCTCTTTCCCGTACCAAATTTCTTCTCACGATAACCGTGGAGCTACCGGTGTCTCTTAGAACCGTAATCTTCTTGCCTGCAATCTTTCCAGGAAGCGTTGGCATTCCCTTCGTAACACCGGTTGGCTGTTTTGACATTACAGCCCCCACAATAGGAATTTTCTCCCCATTCTTCAACTCTACGAATCCATCGGTGACGGCATTATTATCAGATTTCGGTGCCGCTTGCACACAAGATACCTGGTGAGTTTGACTCACTCCGTTCCGACAAGCGTCTGCTTTGTGCCCAGTCTGACCACACTTAAAACATTTTACAACCGTAGGGCTCGTAAAGATCGTTCGACAGTTTTTCGCGCGATGACCCACTCGGTTACACAGAAAACATCGCTGCATGCTCTCTGGTGCACGCTTCTTTTCTTCAGGAGCCAATTTCTTCGAATCATCAGAACACTCCTTCTTGACCCTGGCCAAATTAGTGCCACCTTGCGCTTCCAAGAATTGATCAGCCAATTCAAGCATGTTTTCAAGTGAGTCAGCCTTCCTCTCTTTTAAGTACAGTGACAGGCTTGGGTGGCAACTAGTAAGAAATTGTTCTCTAATTAGCAGCTCTCTAAGCTCATCGTACTCCTGCGCTGTCCCTGAAAGTTCAATCCATCTGTCGAAATAATGGCACAGTCGGGCGGCATACTGCGTAGCCGTTTCACCATCAGCTGGCTTTCCTGTCCGAAATCTGTCCCGGAATCCTTCCACAGTGAATCTAAATCGCTTCAACAAAGCAGCCTTCACCTTTGCGTAGTTGGCTGCATCGGTCGGCGTCAGCCTGCCGTACACACTGAGCGCTTCACCACTCAAGCAAGTACTCAAAGCAGTTGCCCATTGATGTTCCGGCCAATTCTGGCTCTTTGCAATCGTCTCAAATCGGTGGAGGTACGCGTCTAGGTCGTCCTTCCTTTCATCAAACGCTACGAGCAGCTTGCTTGGGTTCAAGCGGAAGCCGTGATCTTCCCGTTCGCTGCTTTCAACTCTAGCTTGGACGGGAGTTTCGTTTCGCTGTTGCAAACGGAGCCGCTCGAGTTCAATTTCGTGCTGCCGCTGCCGTTCCCTTTCAGCCATCTCCGCTTCTCTTTCTTCTTTCAGCTGGCGCTCCCTCGCTTCTCTTTCTTCTCTCGCCCTTTCGGCTGCCAACTTCTCTCTCTCCAGCTCCAACTTCAATTGCTGCTCTCTTTCTTCCTTCAGCTGTCGCTCCTTTGCTTCTCTTTCTTCTCTCGCCCTTTCAGCGGCCAGCCTTTCTCTCTCCAACTCAGCTTCTTTTTCCGCTTTGGCTCTTTCGACCCCCAACCTCTCTCGTTCCAACTCAGCTGTTTTTTCTTCCTTGGCTCTCTCAGCTGCCAACCTCTCTCTCTCCAACTCAGCTTCTTTTTCCGCTTTGGCTCTTTCGACCGCCAACCTCTCTTTTTCCAGCTCGGCTGCTTTTTCTTCTTTGGCTCTCTCTTTTTCTTCTTTTTCCTTCTGGGTGACCCACTTCCGTAGTTCGACGCCAGAAAGACCCATCTTTTCACCAAGAGCAACTAACTTTTCGAGATCCATTGTGTCTCGCAACTCGCAACTAAAACCTTGCCGCGTGCAAAAAGTATCTGCCTAAATCAGTCTATCGGAACACTCCCCTGCACTCGTTAACGAGAACACTGAACAACACACAAAATCGTTCCGATAGCACTATCAACAACTCGAGGCTCTTTCTCACCACTTTGGACACACTGTGCACCAAAAGGTCCTGTCGCGGACGCCAGATTAATTGTCACACCTGTCCCGTTTATTAGGGAGGCGATCGCCGGGCTAATTCCAAGAGCCGAAGTATCGGCCCCCCGAACCGCACCACGAAAGCGTGGACAATTTAGAAGTGGTCCTTATTGGTGCGCCAGCGGACGCCGGCTGTGGCCCAAAGAACAAGACAGAGCCGAGAGTTGATAAACAAACAAAATTATATTCTCATTAACGGCAGATCAAAAACAATACACACGTATGCACACTCCACAATAGTTACATACAATACGTCACCAAACAGACAATGTACTACACAGTACAATCAACCACACTTGAAACAACGGACACAGACAACAATACGCACTACGATGCAGTCGCATGCACTGAACAACCAAGACACTTAATGACTAAGGAGATATAAAACCTATTCAGTCCAAAGTCCTTGGAACAAAAGCCTGAATGATACTCTTCCGAGAATCACTCACTCAAAGTCCAGCGTTGTTGTCGTTCCGTAGCTCTCGAAGTCTCTCTTCCAGGAAACCTCGCCGGAGTTTCTCTTCCAGGAAAACTCCCGTCTTCAATAGGCCACTCTTCAGACTTCAAACTTCTTCGCCGAAAATCCGTCGGCTTCACACACGCAGCTGTTGCCCGCGTCTTCGCTCGATAGCGGAAAACCCACGCTCTTGCCTGTAGCTCGAGCCGTCCCTACGGACCAAAAACGTCGCCGACTACACGGCGGACTCTCTACGCACTCTGGCGCTCACTTCCGTCTCCTCCTGTTCTGTCACTACGGGCAGAACCTTCGCCGACTACACGGCGGAATTCCTACGCGCTCTGGCGCTAACTTCCGTCACCTCCTGTTCTGTCGTCTCGGCCGCTCGATTAAATACCTTCCGCGCCACCTTCCAGAAATTTCTGGTCATTTCGTCGGCGCGATACGCAGCGAAGGCTGGAGAGAGGCGAGACGGTTTGTCAGCCCTCCGCGTCGGGTGACTCAGCTCGGCGTAGCCACGCCTCCTTCGTTCTGGAAGTTTCTAGCGCTTGCCCGGCCGCCGCTGTGGGGTGAGGAGGTTCGTCTGCGAAGCCGTGCTTCTGCGGGGAGAGCGCGCGCCCGGGAGCCTTGGATGTTTGCTTTCTTTTTTTTTCTTTTTACCTCGCGGCGTTTCTACCGCCCGTTGTCGCAAGGATTTGGCGACGCGCTCATTTTTAGCGCTCGTTCTGTGACAGCTGAACACTCTTATTTCGCGCGAAAGCAAGCCGACGCAGTATTTCTAAACGCCTGCTCCCACCCAGAAGACCAACGACACTACTTCAAGCTTTGGATGTGAGTGTTGCGAATTGGTTATACTAACATAAAGTTTTCTTTATCACTTTTCATTTACAAAAAAACAAGCAATTATTTAGTCAAGAGATCTACGAGGATTCGTCTCGTCAGGTATTATGATGAGGATGTGAAAACACTAACCAAATCAAGGTGAAAAAAAAACGCAGAGACGTTTATGGAGCCTTACGGATTTCTCGTTCACTCTCTTCGGAACACACCCTGTTCCCTACATACTACACGGTCACTTCTGAAGAGCGGCAATATTTAGATATTCTCAGGTCATACTGAAGTGCTCCAAAGCCCTTTTAGAAGTCGTACTAACAAAGTAGTGACAATTTATTTTGCCAAATTAGTGGTTTCACAAGACGCAGACAGTATGAAGAAAAAAAACCTGTGTGGTTCCCTGAACGCCTTTTCTTTTTTCACCTTGACTAGGTGAGTGACTACATCTACATTTTAAGGAAGCAAACGTTGTATCTTTTAAATGGTGCCGAAACGTCTCACACGATGTCGAGAAATGGAAGTATGATTGGCAAAAATATGGCTATTCAAATGAACAGCGTAATTGAACGGCGAAATATTAATGTGCCGTCATCTCAAAATAGAAAAGTGAGATGATGTAGAGGTTGAGCCAAGCTTCGTGTAACAAAATTTTTAGTAATTAACGTATTGAGAACAGATGGTTACAATAATTATTTCATTTGTGTTACTCCAGAGATTGTTAACTCGAGATTACATTTGTTATGCATTTTATGGGTTTTGGAAACACATCGTTTATTGGGCATTACTTTGACACGTACAGGCAGTTGCTATACGTTCATCAACCACAATAAAAATATTATTTTTTATAGTGATCAAGCTCACATGTCGTACGCAAAGTGTAAATTGCAGCTGAATTTCCTTTGGCATAAAAATGCATGTCATGTATTCAGGTGATAAATTTAGGAAACGTGCAGTGACACGAAAATGTGTTATCACAAAAAACGCCACCATAGTGGTTAACATGGGATAGTCTACCATCTGTTTGTTAGTGTGTTCGTCACTTTTGACAGAATTGTGATAGTTTGTGCAATACCACTCCTGCTTCGACCGAGAAGGTCTGCAGTATATTGAAATAAATAAAATAAAAAGTATATGTAAAAGTAATAATGTTTGTGCATGCAGATGTGTCTCATTGTGTATGTAAGAGAGAAGTGGTAAGTTTGTGAGAAGTTACACATAGTGATGCCATGCAGTGTATATTGAGGATGGTAATAGTAGTTATTCTAATATAAATGTGAAGAAAGAAAGTTGACACAAAATAACTTTCTGTTGAGAGGAAGTGAACTTGTGACTCTAGAACAAGGCGTCCGATGCTCTAGCAGCTGAGCTACAGTGGCAGTAAACTCGGTATCCAAGTTATGGGGCATATACCTGCATTTGAACGTGGAAGGGTGTGTAGGCGCCGCTATAGCGGCCATAGAAGCGAGTGAGGAACACTGGTTCTTTCTTTCTTTCTTTCTTTCTTTCTTTCTTTCTTTCTTTCTTTCTTTCTTTCTTTCTTTCTTTCTTTCTTTCTTTCTTTCTTCCTTCCTTTCTTTCTTTTTCTTTCTTCCTTTCACTTTTTCACCCAATTCCGCAATGTTTCTACCCAAATGTTCTCTATTCCGGAATTCACATCTTCATCCACAATCTTAACAACGCCGAAAGTTAATAGCTATCCACGACAACGGCAGTTATGAACTAACATTTACACAAAGAATAGCGGTAACATGAAATGGTAAATCATATCGGTAAAAGGCCACATTGCTAAATCAGAAACGGCTGACTAGCGACGAGCCTTAGATAGAGTGAGCATCCCTTATTGTCAAACAATACGCACAAGCATGGATCCGCGCGGCGCACTTTCGAAGGCCACATGTGTGGACATTCACCGGCGCTGTAGTTTCAGCACGCTGCATCACCACCGAAAGCTATCAGCAATGACAAGCTTCAAGTTCGAAAGACCGCGTGACGCTATGAAATCAGCCCGCTTTTGAAGCCGAACCGAGCAGCTCTTGTGCAAACGTGGTGCGCGTCAATGTTGTGACTGCGCTTGTTTTTGTTTGGGGCTATAGTCATACATGTGGTTAGTCAAATATGTGGTTAGTCACACATGTGTACTTTACCACCGGATCTGTCTGGCTTTAGCTTTGCAGGTCTGCAGAAGAGAGCGCTCTCTTTACCTGTAGCAGCAAGCGGGAGCGAGGATTCCGAGCCCCTAAACTCGAAGTGTGGCTCACCAGACCTCCTAGTGAGTACGAAGACCCTTCGCAAGTAAGTTTTGCATGTGCATATTCTAGATTATCAACTATTAGAAAACAGAGTTATAATCTTGGTGGTCGCTCCTCAAAAGCCGAAATGTTCAACGCGTGAGCGCTCACGAAAGTGCTCCTAAGCACTTTTCGAAGGAGGCCTGCCAAAAATGCGACATTATGTCTCGCGAAACTATTTGTTTCGCAGGACACAGTGTTTGTACAAACGCAGGCGTGGCTATTGTTATAAATAATCTGGCGGGAAACGCTTCAAACTTTTTTTACGGATCTTTCAGTTATTGAGCATGTTTCGGTAATAAGCAGTCGAAACCACTTTGTGGCACACTTATACGGGGTTTTGCCATTTAGGGTGGCCCAGTGTTGTTGTTTGTGGCCGATTTATTTTAAGGGGCCACACGCCAGGTTCGTAGCTACAAAAAACGAAAAAGAAAATAAGCACAGTATTGACATGTCTTGTCCTTCTTTCTCGCTTCTGTGACGCAGACAATAGAGTTCCCTGGACGTCTTTATTGTACGTGCTCTCGATTGGTTCATGTACACAAATTATCGAATGCGATTTGTTTCCTACATTGTTGACACTCACGACATGCTAGAATTGAACACTAAAAGACATCTGTATAGCACAAGTGGGATACACACGAGTAGGACACACGAGTAGGACACACACGCACCTACTTGTGCTGCAGTGTGTCATTTAGGGCTCAATTGTAGCGCGCCGTGAGTGTCAACCATGTAAAACCAACCACCCCCTCTAGCTCTTCCTACACTGCTTTACTGTTCAGACACCCTTCCGCTCTTCCTTGGCTCGCATGAATATTGTGCACGATGGACCGATCCCACGTTATTTTGTGTGTTTAAAACTTCACAAGCGGCGATACAAGTGTGCATCCGAGAAGCGCGTACACCTTCATAGGCTGTAGCGCTAAGTGTTCACATTGTTCAGATGCTATTAGGAGTTGAAGTGCATGCATTGCATGTGCGAAGAGTAGTAAAGTAGGGAAAAAAGCCTGCCCCTCGTCTTTGAACGCGGGGTCGCGAGGGGTGCCATTTTGCTCATACAGAAGACGCTATGAGATTTCTTCATATCTATCTATCTATCTATCTATCTATCTATCTATCTATCTATCTATCTATCTATCTATCTATCTATCTATCTATCTATCTATCTATCTATCTATCTATCTATCTATCTATCTATCTATCTATCTATCTATCTATCTATCTATCCATCTATCTATCTGGCCACCTACGTCTGGGTGCTCTTGGGTCATCTCCTTGCTTTAGGGTAGATCAAGTTAGCGTGGGAGGGTAAGAGCAGTTCAATAATATTAAAGCCTGGATACGACATCAACAATGTAGAATACCGTCGCGTACGATGTAACACCCTTTCTTCTAGGCACGTGTGGATGTGGCATATATTCTTATGCCATAGGCCGTGGCACGCCGGTTTGCGCGAAAAGTGTCTGCCAGTTTATATTCACCGTAGAGCGACGAGGGCATAAATTGGTAATATAAATGCGAGAGCGTTACAAAAGACCGATATCGGAAGCGTTGAGCCCACGAATGCAAAAAATATGGTCCCAGCAGGAATAGAACCAAAGCATTCTTCGTGGCAGCCAAGTGTTCCACCACAGAGCCATGCAAAGTCTCGGAACCATTTATAAAAAGATTCTATGCAGGCGTAATGTTGATGAAATGTCAATTGTGCTTGCAATACTGCACATCTCATTTTTTGAGCATTACCTATATATATTCAAATGATACAGGCATCACGTCGGGTTAGCGTCCATTGATTACCGTTAAGCGCCATCCATTGAAACTCCTCTACAATGCACTATCAAAGGGAGCTACCACGGTGTTCTAGTGGCTAGGGTACTCGGCTGCTGACCCGCGCATGGCAAAATTTATTGATTGATATGTGAGCTCTAAGATGCCAAGATCCCCCTATGATTATGAAAGACGCTATAGTGGAGGGTTCACGAAATTTTGACCACCTGGGGTTCTTCAACATGCACTTAAACCTGAGCCCACGGGCCTACAACATTTTCGTCTCCATCAGAAATACCACCGCCGCAGCGGGGATTCGAACCCACGACCTTCGCGTCAGCAGCCGAGTACCTTAGCCACTAGATCACCGCGGCGGGGTGCACGTCGTGACATAGAGTCCCGGCTGTGGTGGCTTTTAAAAACGTAGTAACATACTACATAACACGTCTGGATGTTGCTCGCCTGTATGCTCATTATTTGCTTTTTGACTGGAAATGCTCACTAGTATGAAAGCAACCAAGAGATCAAAATGGGTGATCGCTATTCGAGGGGTTATACTTCCGCTCTAATGGCTGATTTGAACGACAGACAGAGGCAGACGCACAAAGAGGCAGAACAAAATTTCTGCTTCAATGTATTCGAAGGAAGACTATCGTTCTTATACAATATCTCAACAACTTGCCTCATTGTGTTGAGTCCACTGTTATAATTATTTACAGTATTAATTGTTTTTACAGGCAATAATTCTTCAGGACCACGAAAGCGGTATGCAATTTTTAACTGTCTCGGCTTTCGTCTGTTCTATTATGGTCATCGTAGCTCCCACACCAAAAGGAAAAGGTTGGTAGAATATATTTTTGAATGTGGGTGAAAACCAACTCGCTTCGCTACTCTTGATATATTATTATTTTTCAAGGCCATGAAAACTTCACAAAATAAAACTCTAGAAATTTATAACAGAGGAATGCCTTTGAGATAAAAATACCCATTATTTCAAAACGTGAGTAGCTATCTAGCTTGTGAAAAACCACAGATAAAACTGATTAAATTCAGAATAAAATAAGTGATTGATCGGTATAAAGTTGACCTTAGTTGATTGATATGTGGGGTTTAACGTCCCAAAACCACCATATGATTATGAAAGATGCAGTAGTGGAGGGCTCCGGAAATTTCGACCACCTGGGGTTCTTTAACGTGCACCCAAATGCGAGCACACGGGCCTACATCATTTCCGCCTCCATCGGAAATGCAGCCGCCGTAGCCGGGAATCAAACCCACGACCTGCGGGTCAGCAGCCTAGTACCTTAGCCACTAGACCACCGCGGTAGGGCGTAAAGTTGATCATAGTGATGGGGAATACAATATTATTTAGTTTGCCTAGCGAAACAACTTATTAGATGTGATTTAGCTATTTTTGAGTAGCATGTGCAGCTGTTATCAAGTTTTAGAAAAGAAACCCGAGGTACCACAAACAATGTACTTACCTTTTTTGCACAATTTTTCATGTAGGTAAACTGTTAACAGTACCTCAAGAACAATATTCTCTTTAGAAATATTCGTTTATTATTACCACTTACTAACATTATTTATACGTTTTTCCTTCTTCCAGACTGTGAAATAGAAAACCTGGACATGTATTATGCAATCACAAACTTTCTAAAGGAGATATCAACGTACGAGCGCGGTGTTGAACGTATCAGACTGTACGAAGGACTTTTGTTCATCGAATGTTGCAACGTAACAGGACTCGAGCAACTTCGCCAGTATGGCCCAGTGCTGCCGCATTGCAGCAGCTTCCATCCCATGTTTGAAGTGGACATAGTAAGTGATGGTCCCATTGAAGTGGTAATGAACTGGATGACGTACGCTGGAATGAAAGGAACTTTGACAGTCGGAGCTCAGTTAACGAGGTTCTCTCTGACACTCCAAACGCACTCTTGGTTAACTACAAGCCCCATGAGGCTCGAGTTACTACAGGATGCTCATCCACTGGCAACGGAAAATACCTACGTTGGTGTTACGGGTGTTAGTGACATCGCCCGAGCTGCGACTACATTTTTGAGCAGTGTACTGCCGTCTGTCACAGAACGCTTGTGGAATCACTATTTCTTTATTTATTTACACTCAATCATCGATTCGAACCCCATAATAGGGTTTGTCTCAGCTGTAACTCATTCTCCTGGTGTCGAGGAGTTTTGATAGTTTGATTTCCCAAAATAAACATACATGGAACATTTCAAATAAATATTATGACTGTTGGCAGAGAATGTTTGGCTCAATAAAAATGTTTAGTGGGCCGTGAATGATTGCCTCAAAATAGGGCTGCCCTGAACTACTGGACCTTATACGTTATCAAGCTGGATTCCTCGCGTATGGAGGAGATCAATCTTTCCTCACATGGCGTGCACACAGGAGAAAATGCCAACGGATTTTCATAACCACATTACAAGAAACTAACAACGCACATCAGCAGAGCAGGTAGAGGGGCAGCTAGCAACCTGCGGATCAATCGTGAAATGAGTCAGGTAAACTGAATGCGACGGTGAAGCATTGTTGCTTTACGGTCCACTTGACATTTATGCAAGTGAAAAGGTAACAACGCGTGCAACTGCTGTCACTGTTACAATATAATGTACGGTTGGAATGAAAAGAGACGCTAATAGTGTGGCATCTACATTCTAGGTAGTTTCACACTTCATTTGAAGGTATTGAAGCATGGATGGTAATTAACCACCACAATAACCATCTATGACAGAAACAAGAGCTATTATGTGATCTTTTTATTGCATCATAGCCATAGCGCGATGAAAGCAGCGAACTGTGCTGTTAGCCATTTTTCACATTTCTTCCTGAAGTGGTGCGCCGTATAAGTTGCGAGAGATGCTTGTAGTCATAGCGCTGCCACCGATGCATGGTGGCGCTAACAAACACAGCGATTCGTTACGCAAGTGCTGCGCTTACTGCTGGTATTTGTAGAACTAATTTCACGCTTGTTGGTGTAACAAGGTTGGCTACAGACTCTTTCAATCATGACCACCTTGTTGCGACAAATATTGAGTGGCGCTGTAGGCGTCCTGTTTAAAAGCTCTTAACATGGGTGTTGAGTACTAAGAAAAGGCACTGGTCAATGTGAGTGCACTCATGTTGCGTTCGGTGTGCTCTGTGCCAAGTGCGCACTTTGATAATTACAGACAATATGCACGAAGCGAATCACTCTGGTTTCCATCTAAGCCACGCTCATTATTGATTGATTGATTTAATGATTGATTGCTTGATATGTGGGGTTTAACGTGCGAAAACCACAATATGGTTATGAGAGACGCCGTACGGCTCCGGAAATTTCCACCTCCTGGGGTTCTTTAAAGTGCACCTAATCTAAGCAAATGGGCTTACAGCATTTTCGCTTCCGTCGAAAATGCAGCTGCCACAGCCATAATTCAATCGCATGACCTGTTGGTCAGCAGCCGAGTACCTCCACCACCATACCACATTTTCCTGTGCTATAATAAATAGGTAGCCTTTCAACTGAACTCACACATTCATTCAGTATAGCATGCCCATAGTGAACTTGTATAAACCAAATACGCTGTACGAATCGCAATAATCAGCATACACGCACTCAAGTGGCCTGCAGAGAGAGACAGGCATACAAACATCCTCTAGATTACCGGCAGGTTAAGGTAGAATAGCGAGGGGTCCTCCGGTGTCGATGTGCAACTTAACAAAATGACAGTTTTCTACTTAATTTTTTTTTGCTGGTTCTGCTTTGTCTGTTACCAGCGTGGCCTGTAATCCTCATCCTTACCTTTGCGAGTCTGACGTACTGTATAATGAATGTTTTTCGCAAGTGAAAATCTAGCTTAGTAACAATGTATATGGGCAAACTAATGGTAGCTGGTCACATCTCCAGTTTAAGCGCAGCTTCCTTGCGCTATTATGCGCAAAATGTAGACACAGCTCTCTTAATAAATACAAACACAACGAATAAGCTATGACTTCTTCTCCACTGAAGTTCAGTAGGCGCCGCCTTTAGTTTGGAGAATATGCAACCGAGTAAATCGTGCTTGTGGATTCTGAACAGGGTTTATGGTCTACAAACGTGTCTTTTTCCCCTCATTTGTTGACAAAGTGACCAACTCTAGACTTTACCCAAAAATGAAGATTTCGGTTGAATCTGAATGGCTTAACATTTTTCTTGAATAACAGCACAGACGGCGTTGTCAAACGCCTTCTCGTGGTCGAATCCGAGCAAGGCCTTCGTGTCTCTGGTACTGCTGTCCATTATCTGACATTTTAACATCTTAATTGCGTCTTGCGTCGATAGGTCGGCTTCGAAATCAATCATGTTGTGGGTATCTACGTTGTTATTTTCTATATATCTGCTTAGTCTGCTGAGGATGACATGCTCTACTTCGTTCTCAACGCCATACGTAAGAAAGAGATGGGACGGAGGCTATCAACGTTGTAAGTCTTGCCAACAAGTTGCGGTCTTCTATGGTTATGGCACGCTGTCGTTTCTCCACGTCGCGTTGATCGCCTCGGTAAAGTGTTCGATAGAGTGGTCGTCAAGATTCTGCGTAGTTTTATTGCGGCGCCGACTATAGCCGTTGGTTGCGTGAATGGCTTGTCTGACTTCTGCCACGGCGAAGTCTTCGTCCAACTACGAACGTGACGTACCGAAGTCGTTGGGAAACTGGGCCTGCTCATCTCTTTCCTTCCCAGGCAGGTGCTTCTTTATCAAGTTGGCAATCAGATAGTGCCTGGTACAGCATTTGGAAGCATTGTGCAGGGCCTTGGTGAGCGTGTGCCTCGTAATGGACCTTGTGCCACCCTCATCGAATAAATGATTCAGCCAGCTCCATGACTTGCTGTTGCGCCTCTGGCCATTGATTGAGTCGCAGACTTCAAGGAACAGGGTCTTAGGGATCGTTAAGACTTTTTTCCTAAACCTTCAATGGAACCTCTGTCCCTTCCATTCAAAAAGCAACATCTGCTCTGCCTTAATTAGGTGGGCTAGCCTGCTGTTCATGTTGCCTACCTACATGTCTGTGCTGATCTTGGAGCACGACAGCACGTCACCCTTCATTTCTGCGCCCCTGTCTTCCAAGGCTCTGGTGGTCAGTGCATTTTATTATTTCGGAGAATAAAAAGCGATCCATCCTGATCTCTGACTTTTTTTGCATTGAAAATTTCCCCCTCTGTCCCTACATTTGCAAGTAGTATTAAAGAGATATATGTTTTCTTTGGAGATATCTAGCCTTTCATAAGTTATATGAACCAGACTTTGACTAATGTTAGCTTTGCTAGTACGCAGCAATACACAAAAGCTACTAAAGGTAAAATTTTAAAGGTTGAAACAATATTCAGTCATACTGCATGATTTTATCTGCGAAGAAATGTCATTATGACACTCAATCTCTTGGGAAAATTAGCACTTCATTCATAATTTATCCTCCCAGTGCATTGAGCACTCATTCGCTGAGCTGTCAATAGGCTTTCTATAAACGATCTCCTGTGTCTAACTTCATTTACCTTGGGGGATCTTACCTGATTAAAACTGGAATAGAGGCAAGTGCCTATTTTGTTTCTTGCGTTGCTATCATACTACCTTGATATATCAATATGAATTAGAGGTTAAAAAGTACCTTTATAGTGTTACGTAGTGTCTATACATGCCTTTTTATATTTTGTGCTCAAATTCTTAACGGTCTGTGAGCGTATAATGAGCGTGGTGTATAGTCGTATTGTTACATGACACGCATTTCATTATTATCATAGTGACACCACATCTGCTATATGTGAAGTTAGCGAAACAGCCGCGGTCACGCTATGAGCGAGGCTTGCAGTCATGTTACATGATATGCATGTCAAGATTATCATGTTTGGGCTTGTCGTTTACCTTCATCGTTGCTTCGCGCCACGTAATGCAAAATTTGCTATATGTGAAGGTAGCGAAAGGACTACGAGTGCATCATAAGCGTAGTAGGTTGCCATGTTCTTACATAACACGCATCTCTTGATTATCAAAATTGGACCAGTAATATACCTTCGTCATCCATTCACGTCCCGTAATACCTAAATTAGTATATGTGAAGCTAGCAAACGACCATGAGCGTACCATGAGCGTGACTTACAGGACATACATGTCATGATTTCCACATTAGGGTCTGTCACTTATATTCGCTATGCAGTCTTGTCATATCATACCAGTTTTCAATACGTCATGTGAACGAAAACACCACAAAACAGCAAGGCCAAGAAATGTAAATCATAGTACTCGTATCACACATGTCATGATTTTCATGTTATGACATGTCACTTATGCTCATCCTGCAGTCATGTTACGTCGTACCAATTTTGGTATAGATCCCAATGTCGAAACAGCGAGGAGAGCTAAATATCGCAGGCGGCTAAATAGATAGATAGATAGATAGATAGATAGATAGATAGATAGATAGATAGATAGATAGATAGATAGATAGATAGATAGATAGATAGATAGATAGATAGATAGATAGATAGATAGATAGATAGATAGATAGATAGATAGATAGATAGATAGATAGATAGATAGATAGATAGATAGATAGATAGATAGATAGATAGATAGATAGATAGATAGATAGATTCACTGGCATGAGCACTCAACCACGATATCGCCATCTGGGGCATCTGCTCTGGAGATGATTATATCGCGAATCTGCATGCACTACACCAAATGGTACTACAGCTCACACGGGAAAATAACATACTTGATTTAATTTTTACAACCAACCCAGTTTCGTAACTGCTACTTACGTCCAGCCCGGGATTAGTGATCATGATGCGGTGCTACGTAAAATGAATGTACATTACCTTAAAACACCAGTGTGCGATCAAAGGTTCGTATACAATTATTCTAAAGCTAATGTTAAAAATTAACGAGTCTTTGGATAATTACTTTGTTGTATTTGAGACCCTTGCAGAACAACTCCGTGTCAGTGAGTTGTGGATTTTTTTGAAAAACAAAATGACTGAATTACGTAATGTGTTCGTTTCATGGTGGCACATAACGGCTAGGAAAGTGAAAAGTAAGCCATGGTTCACGAAATAACAGCGCACACTTAAACAAAAACTGTTGAGTTGTTACCATACTTTTTGTGATACCCCGACCGATATCAATAAGTTACGACTGAAAAATGTTACACTTGAAGTTAAGACGTGCATCTTTAAAGCAAAACGTGATTACACTGAATCTTTAAAATCCTTCTCAAAGATAAACCTAAAGAGTTCTGGAAACATTTCAAAAGAAATGGTACGTCTTCCATTACGACATTGATAAAGCTGAATGCCTCAATCGTTATTTCAGTTCTGTTTTTACGCCGCTGATAGCACCCGGAGATGGTGATCCCCACTTAAATCAAATACGAACTGATAGTATGGAGGAAATTTACATCAGCATGCACGGCATTCAAGTGTTATTCCAAAGATTAGACAGCTCAAAAGGGTGTGGTCCAGATGGCCTCACAAACGCGTTTCTGAAGCTTTGTGCGCCAACACAAGCGCAGTTTTAAAGGTACTATTTGATGAATCACTTTTAGATGCCAGCCTTCCTTCAGATTGGAAAAAAGCAACGATTGTCCCATTACATAAGTCTGGTCCACGGAGTGACGTCTCTAATTACCGACCAATATTGCTGACTAGTGTGGATTGTAAAATTTATGTAAAATTCTTGAGTACTTAATGTATACTTCCATTGTTGAACACATGAATAAGTATTCACTATTTACGCCCCAGCAACACGGGTTTTGAAGAGGTTTTTCTTGTACTACCCAATTGACAGAATTTACGCGCGACATAGAATACGCGTTAGACAAAACACAATTGACTGCATCTTTTAAGACTTCAAGAAGGCCTTTGATACTGTCCCACATCGTTTACTGCTTGAAAAAATGACCATGTATGGCATCATTTCACAGGTCGTCGCATGGGTCGCTAATTATTCGAAATTACGCCAGCAGACTGTAATCGTTAATGGTGCCAGTTCGTGCGCATCGCAGGTAACATCGGGCGTCCCATTAAGGGTCGGTACTGGGATCACTTTTATTTCTGATTTACGTCAACGACATAACTGCGGGCGTAGAATCCCACATACGGTTGTTCGCAAATGACTGTGTTTTGTATAGGGAAATTACGGATTCGCGGGACAAAGCGTTCATTCAGAGAGACTTGACCAAAATTAGTGATTGGTGTACACGATGGCCCATGCAGTTGAACTTGAATAAGACAGTTTACATGGAGTTTACCCGTAAGAGATTACAGTCTAGTTACAAGGCCGGTAAAGCGCTTGGGTTCCTTCGCCGTAACGCAAAAAACTTTGATATGTCGACTAAGGAATTGCTTTATAAAACTTATGTGCGTTCCGTTCTTGACTATACGTGTGTCGTCTGGAACCCCTCAACAGTATGTGACACAGAAAAACTTCAAAGGGTGCAGAACTTGGCCACTTGATTTGTTTGTGGACGTTACGACAGAGAGTTCAGTCCTACGCTCGCGAAATGGTTATTGCAATGGGATACACTAGATTGTCGAAGACACAGACTTCGCTTGAAGTTTTTCCACAACATCTTTCACTCAAAAGTTGGCATTGATAGGCATCTTTACATAAAGGCACCTCATTACTATTCCCATCGGGTTGACCATAAGAATAAGGTTATGGAATTTCCCTGCCGAACACATTCTTTTAGCAAGTCTTTTTTTCTAGAACAGTACGGGACTGGAATCAATTAGACATGTCTGTCGCAACTATATCATCCAATGACATAATTTTTTCTCTAATAAAATATTTCTTCTATTATAGTTGCTGTTCACTCATGTTACTGCTAGTGATGACTGCTATATGCTTGTAATTGTATTTTTCGTTATTGGGCATTCTTGTTCATCTACTTATGCTTTTATCAGTATAATCGGCTTCATTGTTAAATTAGTTAATGTATTCTTGTTTACTTGCAATCTTTCTTTTTTATTTTTGCACAATGATTCACTATGGTGCACAATAGTGTACCATAGTCTTCTTGTATATGTATTTCTTTTCCTGATGCTGCTAGCGATTCTTAGCAACTGTATGCTATGAATTTTTCTTTGCATCCCCCCCCCTTTTAATTCCATGTGGCGCTGTGGGTATGGCATAAATAGATAGATAGATAGATAGATAGATAGATAGATAGATAGATAGATAGATAGATAGATAGATAGATAGATAGATAGATAGATAGATAGATAGATAGATAGATAGATAGATAGATAGATAGATCGAAGATAGATAGAATAGAATAAACAGAAGCGAAGAACGGGAGGTTAACCAGATGTATGTCCGGTTTGCTACCCCGCCCTGAGGATATGGGGGATGGGTATCAAAATAAGAGAGGAGGAAAGAAGAGGACTTCTCGCACAAAGATGTACAGTCACTCAATGAGGCCGGGAACTTTTCTGACCAGCATAACGTCAGCATTCAGACATGTGACAGAGAAATTGCGGCCTTGGAGGGTTCGTGGGTGATCCATGGGGACCAGTGAAACGCTGAAAACATTTTATTGAGTTCCTTTATCAGTGTCAAGGGCCGTTTGAACTGACGGAGTATTTAGCTTATTCAAAAGCACAAATATGGTTTCCAGGAGGGATCGTAGCGTCGCAGAGATGTCCTGGTCTTTTTCAGGCGTGGCGTGGTTCAACAGTGCTGTCGTTGACTACGTCAATGTCGGCTTGGTCTGCTGCGACTCTTCGATTCCCTGTGGATTCCACTGTGGCTTTGACTGTGGTTGTGGTTCTGGCTGTGGTTGTGGCTCTGACCTCAGCTTTGGCAATTCCGACTGGTCTCGCACCATCTGCTTAAGCATGTCCTTTTGCTTCTGTATCTTAGGGCAGTCATTTCAGATGAGCTCGAAGCCTCTGATGTTTGCTAAGAAACGCTTCGCATTAAAAATTATATATATCAGGTATCTAGGCAGCTATTGTTTCGTTTGTCATTCACTTCTTTAAGAACGCTTCATCAGGAGACGTGAGAAAGTTAACTTTTAGGTAAACACTGGGACCTCTTGAGGGCCCAATGAAAAGCTTTTGTACAACAAGAAGTTTTGATTGGTTGACTACGGCCCGCGAAAGCCTAATGCGAGGAGGTGAGCTTGAAACTTTTGCCTCTAGCCCAGTGAAGACTTCACTAGCCCAATTCTCACCGTGCCTCTTTCGGCATTGAAACCGGGAGATCATTGAAATTGAAACCGGGAGATCACACGACACAGGCGCTTCAACATGTCATGCGTACACGAGGTTAAGTTCGCAAGACATTCCAAACTCGTTTCGGCGTTGTCTGTGTTTAATATACTGCCTATTTTTGTAGTTTGACTTCTTCTATGCACGACCGTGTGGAAAGTCTGGTCTGGACTATGCATCTTTACCCTGACGCACACCATCAAGCCACGCTGGAACTGCTTTAAGGGACGATGCATCAGTGGTGCGCACTTTCTCGGCATGCCTCAGTATCTACGCGCGGAACTCTCATGGTGAAGAGACTACGCAATCCGCTTTTCTTCACAGAGTGGCTGTATAACCTATTTAGTGCTTTCTACAATTTTTGCTAGACGGCATTCACAAAGTTTTATGATTGGATGCTATTGCATTCGTTGTTTCGTCCATGTTCATGGTGAAGCAGTGACTTAATAGGCTTTATACTTCAGCACTTTTTAAATAGTTTGCAACTAGATGTATAACTTGCGATAATTGCTGCTAAAATGCACCCGCTGGTAGAGTACGTTGAAGTGCTATACAGTGAAGATGAGGTCAACTGAATATTCGCAACAAAAAACGTTGTGGTTGTTCATTTCCAAAGTCATTTTCTCACGAAGAACAAAAGTTACTCTTTCTGTATATAATACCAACAGAAAATGACATACAAAGATGTAGAAGCCCTATCGGTATATGAACCGCTGCATTGCAAAACGCGCCATCATGGGACGAAATGCCATTTTTCAACTTTGTCACATTGTGGTGACAAGGGTACTTGCTTTTTTCACTCCCGAATGATTGTGTCAGTTCTTTTACGAAATTACGAAGCCTACAATAGAAGTATATTGCTCACAGAAAAATGTTTGCCTTTACCAAAATAAAAATTGCTTAACATCCAGAACTTCGCATTGCGTTGTCGAGGCCCAAAATATGAAAGTTAAAAGAAGAGTATGCAACGCAGTCATAAAATATCGCCTCCTTAAGACTGAGAAAAATGTTTCGTACTGCTAGCTTAAACTTAAACCAGTAAAGTATATACATTATTTATGGATGCGCAGTTTCACTTCCATGCGCAGAGTTTGAAGCGCCCTCTATGCGCCAAGTGTTTTTTTCCTAGAATTAAAACGCCTCAAATAGTACCTACCACATTCACAAATATTGGCGCAGTACATATATATATATATATATATATATATATATATATATATATATATATCTATATATATATATATATATAATATATATATATTATATATATATATATATATATATATATATTATATATATATATATATATTATATATATATATATATATATATATATTCTTTAAAGTGCGAAACAGCCGAATGACATGAAAAAAAAGTACCACTCAAACACTGGGAACGAAAACTTTATTTTTAGGCTACCCGCATCGCAAACAATGAACAATGTTCAAAAATGAAGGAAAACTCAATAGCGAGAATAGAGAAAAAGGGGTGAAAACATGTTATAAAAGTGATTTTTTCCTAGTTTAAGCAATCGTAGACATTATAGAAAAGGCGCCTTGGCATACAGGTGTCTGTCAGGGCGCTAAATTGCATATTTTTGTCCACAGGAATCGACAATATCACTTGTCTAACTAAGACCTCTGTGTATAACTTCGCTCAACGGGTAGTAAAACTGTTGATTCCACATTTCCTTTGTCACTTCGAGAAACATCATTGCCGAAACTCCGGCAACCACATTTACGTTCCGTCCAGCCCCATCAACATCAGCCTGAATGTTCTCAGTTGTCCCGGGAATAGTGATCCGTGGTAAGAAAGTTTCATCTCTCCATCTTCGTTGCTTAGGCCCACGTGGAACTGCACCATGAAACGAGATAGCCTTGAGCGCAGGCTAAATGTGCCTTGATATCCAGAACAGTGCTTCCAGGGCGTTGTGATCTAGACGACGCCAGTGTTAATGGAGTCCACTTGAACCAGGCGGGTACCGTTCCGGCAGTAGGACATCACGGGTCCGTACTGGTGCAGCTTGTGGAACCCGCTCACGTTGAATCCACTTACCTCAAATCCAGAGAAAACTGGGTAGTACTTTTCGGGTCCAATAATCTCGTATTCCGGAAACTTGGTGAAAAGTGTATCAATGGGATCTTCGACGTTGACCCTGGAGAATCCACAGGATGATCCTGCAATAGCAAAACATGTTGTCACAAGTTGTTTCAGTGAAAATTAGTGTATGTCGCATCTCCTTTTAAACTTGCTCGAATCAAAACACCTGTTATGCAAGCTAAATGTGTTTACATGTATTACAAAAGGCAACAAACTTCATACATTGTGGGAACACTGCTCGAATGATACGTAATAATAAATTTGAGCTGAATATCTGCAAATAATTTTAGTGCATAATTCTGTTTTGTGAAGCCGACTTCTGTGAAATTAGTGTCTTAAAGCGAAAACCTCAGGTGGCCCATCAAACTGAAAAATGACAGGCATCCCGTATCTGCTTCGTCAGCATGACTAATGCAAACAGTATTCAAAATATGTTTGCGTTATCGTAAAACGCTATCCTGGTGGCACAGGTGACCAACCTTTTTGTCGTCATTATGATATCGCTATGACGGCGCACAAGGACGTTTGGTCACAAGTGGGCCACTTACGAACGGAGTGCAATTCCAGACGAGGTGCCTTGGATTATGCAGGCAGAGGTAAGCCACAATAAATGCACAAAACTTTAAGAGAGTTGCGAGGCAGGTCTTGCTTGATTGCATAAAGAATCGGGACAGTTCGTTTGTGTTGAATGTAATTGACGATTCCTGTCGTTTCAAAATATACATACATGCGCAGACCTTACCTGAAGAGACACTTGCCGTTGCGGACGACACGGCGGTGCAGGTGAGAGCGAAGAACAGATAATGAAAATTCATGGTGTGTTTCAAACTGCAAACAAATATACATAAACAATGCATGATTGAAATGGCATTCCGAAGTACGCCATAAGGAGTTCATAGACTTTTTGTTTCAAAACTGAAATTGACGTAACATCAGCAGCGTCTAGCAAAATTTACGCGAAAACTTCCAATTAGAAGTCACAGATTGATAGCGCATACTGGCTTTTCGGGAGGTATAGTGAAAACCACGACGTTTCTCATGATTGTTTCGCGTCTATCCTTTTTCCAAAAACTCATAATTGACTACTTGAGTCCACACAAATTTACTCAGCAATTATTTCTCGAAGCACGACCAACTCCTCCGCCTGAACAAGAATTCTCAGCATCCAGTGCGTTTGTCGTCACACTGTCCTTCCGGGGAAAACGTGCTGAAGTAGCAATCACGTGCAATAACGCAAACAGTCCTCGTTGTTGTCAACGAAAATTGCACTTTCTTCAAAAATCAGTATAGGATAATTTATAATACATAAATTTAGAGTTTGAAATATGCACACATATGCTCCTTTAAATGCCTTACTGTACTGCTTTTTAGCGCCATAGCGGGTACGCTCAATTTCCATCTCCACTGATGAGCTTGCACATAACTCAAGCACTAGACAATACAAGTAGAACATCGGTTAATAGACGAAATGTACAGAACCGATGAATGTACAGAACCGTTGTAAATAGGAATTTTTTCTGCTTCCTGCTTTTACGGGTAGCTGCGTCGATGTGGGCTGTTCCATATAATTATTACTTAAATAATTATTTTTCAGAAAACGTACGTTGCTTACTCATCAGTTGATAGTAATCGAATACAAAAATTTATTATGCCAGATACTCAAACACAAAAATGAGACACAATCACGAGTAATTATAGTACTTGTAATTGTATTACCAAAAAAAAAGTCCCGGCTTTGCTGCAAAAGTGAAGCAATGAACGCGATAGCAACAAGTCGGAAAGTCACGCGCAGAATGGACAGCAGATCAAAACGTGCCCCACGTTTCTCACGCACAAATTACGCACGAAACGTACTCACAGGTACAGATGAACGCGAATAGGCGTCTCAGTTGTTACTTCGATGTGTCTGAAAAGTGTGCCCTTTTCGCAAATGGAGTCTGTGCAACAGCTATGGTAACTTTGTGCGCCGGTAATTACAACAAAATCGTTCAGACGAAACCCCAAGTCTAGCCAACATGTACGATCTTTCCCCATGCAAGATAAGGGCGCGAGATCGAGCGTAGAACCACTTATTCTCTGCGTGGGCCAAAGTCCGCGTGAGAGATGAGACCCACCGCGCGCTCACTGCGCCATTTTGCTAATAATGCTGAAAACACTGTAGTTCGATCCCCCCCCCCCCACGAGATGCCTTCCAACAACAGTTAGTGGTTGATATAAATAGCTTGCTGTTTAAACGTCCAAGGAAATACCCATGGTTGCTCAGTGTTTAAAGCTTCACATTCACGACGTGGAGGTCCCACGTTCCATTTCGCGCACCGATTTAGATGCGGAGCATCTTATACTCGCGCCTTGTAGTGCGCCGTCCGCACCGCTTCTCGAACATTCGACAGCTGACGCGCGCGCATGCGCCGTCGCGCCGTCGCCCACTCTTCCACCATCTGTGCATCCCTTCCTCCTCTACACACCGCGCGCGCTTCACTCCTCCACCATCTGTGCACCCTTCCTCCTCTACACACGCGTTCGACATCTACAATTCTCCTGATTCTCCAGTGGACGCGCATGTGGCGTCGCGCTTCGAGAACATTCAACAGCTGACAGTGCATGCGCCGTCGTGCTGTATATATACTCAAGGTCGGCGCTCGCTCGCTCAGTTGCCGCTCGTCGGTTGGTTTGTACGGCGCGTCGACGTCCAAGGTCGCGGTGAAATGAATTCCAACGAATCCACAAACACAATGATCGACGTCCCTTCGACCAGCGCCGCCCTTTCGCATACGTGTGTAAGTGTTCACTCATTTAACACCCCCTCCTACAACCACGTTAACCAATTTAGCCATCGACCCAAGTAAGTCGCAATTTAACACCCCATTTCACAACCACGTTAACCAATTTAGCCATTTCTTTCTGGATTTTCTTCCTTCTTGCGTTTTCTTATATATAGATACTTATACATATATGGTGCATGACAGCGACGCAGCGCGGTTGTCAAAATCCACCTGAGAGTGTCTATATAATTGCTATCACAATAAAAAAAGAATAAAAGCTATGAACAATATTTCTTCAAAAAAGCTCCTAAGAAAGAGATACCTGATTTTCACCGAAGACTGACCACATAGAACATTTTCAGTCTTTCGCTGGATTATTGCAGGATCTATGGCTAAATTAAGCGCCAACTCTGAAGCAGCAGCCTGGAATGCCTTGTCTGCAGGCGCCTTATATAAGAAAGCTGTTGACGTCGCCGGTTGCTCTTTCAGAGCTGACATTGTGCGATATCCTTGTATCCTCCAAAGAAGCGTACAGACATGCCCCGTACAACTCGTCGCAGACGTCGGCAGAACGTAAACATTGAGGTGCCTTGAGTCGCTAACAAGATCAGATTGGTGACGACTCGCACGTGCTGGCGGCCGCCACGAAATGCCACCTTCTTGGCGAAACGCTGACATCTCGATGGGGTTCGTATGCTCGCTTAAGTCGTTGCATGCGTTGGACTCAACTGTGTTCGTAATAAACAGTGAGGCAAATGCCCTACAAAAAGGATATATGCATTGCTTCTCTCATGTTGTCATATAGGGTTTGTCCAAATCATTGTTTACGTCTAGAACGAATTTATACTCATTTAAAGTATTTTTATTCTGTTGCCGCCTTAATGCGAATGTATTACTGACGTTCCCTATAAGGCGACAAGTGGCAAAAATAGGTGTTACCAAGTGGAAGAAGCACTGACATCAAATTTACTCATTCCAAGATTTCTGCGTCAGCGGGTAGCTATAGACTCCGTAGCAGCGATTCCAGACCCAAATTGCAACTGAGAGATCAATAACTATCACTTTTATTGATTTATATCACTGGTACCCAGCACGATTCAAAACGACTGGCAATCCCGCCATTTTTAGCACTGGGAGCATCAGCAGTGGCGTTACCTCGCGCTCACCTCTGCAACACGCCACAGCTCTCCACAAAAAAGAGTGACGTCAGGCTCAGCTGCTCCGCCAACATTTCGTCTGCAAGGCGGACACATTCAGTCATTTTTTGTCACTTGCATTACTGTCGTCGCCGTACAAAGTGTCGACTCGGGTTCAATACGGTAGTCTAGAGCTTGGAATCTCCGCGATTGGAGACGTCGAGAAGTATTTTAGCTTGGATTGACCTTTTGCAGAACAGTGATTCCTAAATGGACACCGTTCCAAGCAGCACTGCACAGGTGCCCGAGGATGCACGCTTCAGCCATGGTCGCTCATGTGTTTTAGTAAGCTATATTGGTGTGTTTTTGCGTCAAAGTATTCAGGTATATGCAGAGAATTCAATTCAATATAGCTATCGCCAATGAGCATCAGCGGAAAAACAGAATACGTTTCCTGCTTTCCAGGTTCTTTTTGCGCCTCCAGATGGCCCCACCTTTCAAGTCTCTTGCGGTTTACATGGCACTACCATTTTTACGTGGACGCAAAGTTTACAGATGAACTAAAATTCAACAACACTTGCGCGTTACTTCTTAGCGATAATATCTGGCTATACGCTGTTTCACTTTTGAAAGCTTGTGGTCGTGTTGATGTGTAACACATACGTGCTATGAAAGGAAACCCTCAATGCACTTTTTCCGTGCTTCCAACTAGACGACTGCAACTGACCTGTAACTCACAACAATTCCCCAACATGCTGACCGAGAAGCACACATTTATACATGCTCTTTTCCTTCGCCATTCTTTTAAAGGTAGTTCGTATCTTGATAATCTCACCAAATATTCAAACTGGTGCGACGAAGACCAAACGTGACGATCGAGTGCGTTTCTGCGCTTCAGCGCCAGTCGGCGTCAAGATTAGAACACTAGGATCGTTTACGTCATTGCTACTAGGGTGTAGTCACTCCAGATGGTATTTGTGGAATGTACCGCACCGAACACTTAGCACTAGTGTCGATATCACAGCGCAGCCTATCTTTCGTTTTTTCTTTTTAGCTTTTCTACGCTCTTTGACATCAAATTAAAATAACTTTCACGCGACGGATGCCGTTCAAATTTGGCCAAGAAGACCTATGCGTACCAAGTGAGCCAATGATGGGCACATCTCAATCTCGAAATTTGATGTCAGTGCTCCTTTAACACAACTACACTATATAGTAGACGTTTATTGCCAATGTACGCCAGTCTTCGTCTGAGCTCGCAGTTCTTGTACTGTTGACTGACAAGCCACATCAAGTGACCAGAAACGAAAATAATATTTTACTCCTCTTCAAAGACGTTTAAGAATGATGTCCTACAAAAGCAGCGGCACGCCTACAAGAAGACAAACGAAATTATAGGTGTGTGTTGATTTAACATACAAAGCATACTTTTTTTCAGATGATGGTAGTTGACATGAGGGCTCAACCGCCCCAAAACCACCATAATATTATGAGATACGCCGTGCTTGTGGGTCTCAGAAATTTCGATCACTTGGGGTTTTTTAACGTGCACCCAAGTCTGAGTACGTGGGCCTACAGCATTTTCGCCTCTGTCGAAAATGCAGTCGCCGCAGATACAATGAATAATAATCTGACTAGTATCATTACGGAGTGTGCAGTGGAAGTTGGAGGCAGGGTAGTTAGACAGGACACTTGCAAGCTTTTCAAGGAAACGAAGAATCTCATCAAGAAGCTTCAAATAAGAAAGCCTCAAGTACAACAGATAAAATAGAACTGTCAGAGCTTTTGAAGTTGATTAATAATCGTAAGGTATGCGATGTAAGAAGGTATACCATGGAGAGAATAAACACGCTCTGAAAAACGGAGGAAGCGTCAAAGCAGTGAAGAGGAAACTTGGGATAGGCAGAAATCGTATGTATGCACTAAGGGACAAAGAAGGCAAAATAACTACCAATATCAATAGGATAGTTAAAACAGCGGAGGAGTTTTACACAGATCTGTACAGTAGCCGGGAAAACCACGACCTTAGTACTATAAGAACTAGTAGTAACACAGATGACACCCCACCAGTATTGATGGAAGTCAGAAAAGCTTTGGAGAGCATGCAAAGCGGCAAAGCTGCTAGTGAGGATCAGGTAACATTAGATCTGCTGAAAGATGGAAGACAGATTGCGTTAAAAAAACTAGCCACTCTATTTACGAGGTGTCTCCTGGCGGGAAGAGTACCAGAGTCTTGTAATAACGGTAAGATCATCTTAATACATAAGAAAGGTGATGACAAGGACTTGAAGGATTACAGGCCGATCAGCTTGCTCTCTGTAGTGTACAAGCTATATACAAAGGTAATTGCTAACAGAGTAAAGAAAACATTAGAATTCAATCAACCAAAGGAACAAGCAGGATTTCGAACAGGCTACTGAGTAACTCAGGGGACGAACTGCAATTCATGATTACGGAGTTATACAAAGAGAGCAGAGAAGTGGGTCTTGAAATTAATCTGCAGAAAACGAAAGTAATGTACAACAACCTCGAAAAAAGCAGCACTTTGAGATAGATAATAGCGCACTTCAAGTTGTAAAAGGCTGTGTCTACTTAGGGCAGGTAATAACCGTGGAGCCAAACCACGAGATTGAAGTGACTAGGATGATAAGAATGGGGTGGAGCACATATGGCAAGCACTCTCAAGTTATGGCAGGTAGATTGCCCATAGCCCTCAAGAGGAAGGTATGTAACAGCTGTATCTTGCCGGTACAAAGAGGGTTCAGGTGAAATTGATGACGACGCAGCGACCAACGAAAAGAAAAATGGTAGTTGTAACCTTAAGAGACAAGAAGAGAGTAGAGTGGATTAGAGAACAAACGGGGGTTAAGGATATCATAGTTGAAATCAAGAAGAGGAAATGAACATGGGCCGGGCATGCAGCGCGTAGACAGGATAACCGCTGGTCATTAAGGTTAACTAACTGGATTCCCAGAGAAGGCAAGCTGGTTAGTGGGAGACAGAAGATTAGGTGGGCAGATGAGATTAGGAAGTTAGTGGGTATAAATTGGCCGCAGCAAGCACAGTACCTGGTTAACCGGCGGAACATGGGAGAGGCCTTTGTCCTGCAGTGTATGTAGTCAGGCTGAGGATAATGATTCCGAAATCGACGCCGTTTCAAGAAGCACTGCAGAGGTGCCCAAGGATGCACGCTTCAGCCATGTTCGCTCATTTGTCTCAGTTAGCTATATTGGTGTGTTTTTGGGTGCAAAGCATTCAGGTATACGCAGAGGGGTCAATTCAATATAGCTATCGCCAATGATCATCAGCGGCGAAATAAAATACGTTTCTGCTTTCCAGGTTCTTTTTGGTGCCTCTAAATGTCCCCACCTATCCAGCCTCTCGCGACTAACACGGTACTACCACTTTTACGTGGCCGCAAATTGTACAGATGAGCTAAAATTCAACAACACCTGCGTGTGACTTTTTAGCTATGATATCTGCCTATACGCTGTTCCACTTTTGACTGCTTGTGGTGGTGTTGATGTGTAACACATACGTGATATGAAAAGACACACTCATTGCACTTTTCCAGTGCTTCAAACTAGAGGACTGCAACTCACCTGTAACAACAATTCCCCAACATGCTGACCGACAAGCACACGTTTAATCACGCTCTTTTCTTTCGCTGTTCTTTTAAAGGTGGTGTATATCTTGATAATTTCACCAAATTATTCAAACCGGTGCGACAAAGATCAGACACGACGATCGAGTGCGTTTCTGCGCTTCAGCGCCAGTCGGCGCCACGATAAGAACACTAGGATCGTTCACGTCATCGCTTTTAGGGCATCGTCACTCAGGATGACGTTTGTGGGATTTATCACACCGAACGCGTAGCACTAGTGTCCATGTCACAGGGCAGTCTATTTCTCGTTTTTTTTTTCTTTTTAGCTTTTCTACGCTGTTTGTCATTAAATTAAAATAACTTCCACGTGACAGATGCCGTTCAAATTTGGCTAAGAAGATAAGCATACCAAGTGATCGCATGATGGGCACATCTCGGTCTTGAAATGTGATGTCAGTACTCCTTTAACATAACTACACTCTATAGTAGACGTTTATCGCCAATGTACGCCAGTCGTCGTCTGAGCTCACAGTTCTTGTACTCTTGACTGACAAGCCACATAGTGTGACCAGAAGCGAAATTACTATTTCCCTCCTGTTCAAAGACGTTTAAGAATGATGTCCTACAAAAGCAGCAGCACTTCAACAAGAATACAAACGAAAATATAGGTGTGTGTTGATTTAACATCAAAAGCAATATTTTTTTAGATGACAGTAATTCACATGAGGGCCCAACCGTCCCAAAACCACCACATTGTTATTATGAGAGACGCCGTACTGAAGGGTTCGATAAATTTCGATTACCTGGGTTTTTTTTAATGTGCACTCAAATCTGAGCATGCACGCGGGCCTACAGCATTTTCGACTCCATCAAAAATGCAGCCGCCGCAGCCTGGATCGGATCCCGTGACCTGCGGGTCGAGTACCTTCGCAACTAGACCACCGTGGTGGTGTTCCCGGATGACTGTGCGAAGTGTCATTGACGAGAATGTTGCAGGATAACATTCCATCAAGATCAAGAAACGCGTAATTGAACAAAAAACAGTACATGAATACAAAATGATTGGTTGACTTTTCAATACCGTTAGCTTTGCATGCTCATGGCGGAGGCATATTTTGCAGTTCACTTTTAATGAGCAAGGATGATTCGTTGACGAAAACATTGTATTTTATTACCCGATAAATGCGAAAGCGCTAGAAGCTGAGCAGAGAGGAATGGAAAGGGCAAACAGAAAACACCACCCACGCCTCGTGACCTTGAGCACTTTTTTTAGTGGCGAAGCTCCTTATGGCATGGCTTGTGCGTCCCTCGTAGTACGTAACGACCAGTGGCACATACCCGAAATAGCGGTCCTTGCGATTATGACCTACAAGGTGGTTCAGGTGAGAGATTTCTTCTGTGCGTTGTTGAACAATAAAAGATAGTGCTCAATGCACATGTTAATGGCTGCTAAGGGGGAATGAGAGACAGGAGCATTCGGCCTTTAGGTAACGCTCACGCTGCGATCCCTATTAGCAGCTATTGGCATGTACATTGAGCACGTTCTGGGAAGAAAGGATTGCTACGTTATACTCGCTGGGTGTAACCTCCTTGGTTTTAAAAATGTTTAGCGAGCGTTGGGCCGCATAGCCATGAATACAGTCAACTAATATATACCATGAACTCGAGGTGGTTAAAGGTGGGAAGTAGACCCGAAGTGCAAGCCGTAAGAAAGTGTGCGTGTGCCACATCTCGTTGAGTCCTTGGAATGTCCGCTGGATGGCGGTTCTTCTGTATGGGGAATAAATGATGAAAAGGTGCGAGATGGTGGTACTTGGAGTGTTGAATAAATGGACGAACGGACACACAGACAGATGCATGGATGGACGCATGAACGGACGCAGGCGCAGATGCAGGGATGGACGCACGAACAGACGCACGCACGGACGGGTGGATGGACGCATGGACGGTTACACAGACGTACGCAGGAACGGACGGAAGCAAGAACAAATGGACGGACGAATGCTTCGCCGCACTCCCCATCATTCACACCGTGGATATGCTGCCATTTTTTTTTCTTTTTTTCTTCGAATACGTGGCTTTTGCAGTGCAATCGCGCGCGCGCGCATGGACAAGTGACGGCCTCTCACGGTGACCTTTGTAACAACCGAGTGCGCCATGTTCAAATCAGCCAATGGCTGATAGATGGGCTTATTACGAGTGATTTTTAGGCTGATTGCGTGATTTGGCGAGAGAAGAGAAAGCAAGTTTTTGTTTACTTCGATATTTTATTGTGAATTCCAGGCCACGTGCTGCGCTATAATATTTGGCTTGCGTGCAGTCGGGACCCTCTACTACCGATTGACAGCGTTTTCTGACCTTGATCAAAAAGTTTTGCAGAGCGCCTGTAAGCGTCATGTATTTCTAATAACCAATATTTAATTTACCCCTAAACGGTTTCAGAATGAAGGACAGCAAAGTGCTTCGCACTTCATTGTCCGCGATAAAGCCCAAACTCCATAAGCGCGAAAATGCACGCGACAGCGACGAGCGACGCGACGTAGATCGGCGTCGCGCGATCAGTCGCTCGCGCAGGCAAACTCCATTCACGCGACGGCTTCGGCGAGCGAATTCCACTGTTGCTGGCATGAGGCCGTCAACTCGCACCAAGAAAGCCGCGTAGCGAGCGGTTTCCAATTAAAAATAAATATATTGTTGTGTAATGGAACGGAAAGTGTTTATTATTGCCTTGCAGCATCTTTATATGCGCATGCGTAATAAACATTGCGTTATTTCTTGTTGCGCATACGTGACTCGGGCAGCGTCACGTGCACCTATGTAGTCTTCGTCTTTTCCGGTTTTTCGCTATTGGCTGCCTGAGCCCAGCACTTCTGGGCGATGAGCGACGGTTTCCAAATCTGGAGAACGGAGCGATCGCGCGAAAACGAGCACGCGACACGTCGCGCGAACGCCCTGTTTCGTCGCTCATAGCGTCGCTCGTCGCTGTCGCGTGCATTTTCGCGCGTATGGAGTTTGGGCTTAAGGTGCCTGTGTATTGTCCCGTATCATAATCACCCTTAGTAATCCTTTCAACTGTATATTTAACTAAAATAGAATCACATACTTTGTATTGCAACTTGAACTATTTTTTAGGAAATATACAGTAAATACAGCCTTAATATTCTACCTAAAGCTCTGGATAATGACGTAAGTATAGGTCGGAACAAGAAACGAGAATCTAAATGCTACTACAAGCAGCTTGAAGGTCGAATGTATTCTTTGTAATTAATATATCTAACTCATAATGATATCTTATATACTTGCGCATCTACCCACAATGCAGCTTTTCTAAGTGTGTATTAAAACCAGCTACCTTTAGGTATCTGGGAGCTCTCTTATAGGTTTCGATCTGCGTATGTGCGCAAATGTATATCGCATAAGCACTACACATATGCCCACAAGGACTCCAGTTTGGAACCAGAGTAACATATTCATCATCAGAGGATACTTAACTTACACAGTATTTTGCTGTAAATGGGTATCCTGCTTCTTCTTGCCGTAATGACCTTTTTGAGCGCACCCTCTAAAGCAATGCTCGATGGGGCAGGTGAGCACATCCAAGTTTTTTTTTTCTGTTATGATACTATACGGTTGCCATAATATGGTCGCTACTGCGTGTGACATTGATTGAATTGCAATGAAGGGGGGTTTCTCGCCCTGGGCGTCATGTCAGTCTAAGGACAAGCGCTAAATTAACAAACGACCATAATTTATTTGCTTCTTTTCGTTCGTGAGGATTTATGATGACTACTTATAAGAAGAAACAATGAAAGCTTTTAAATCTCCGTGAGCCGCTGCTTGCGAAACGTGAGATTAAGTGTTATTTTCTTTATAGGAGCAGGTACACATTTCGTAAGGTGAACAAAACGAGGGCTTCGTTAGTAATAGGCAGCATATTTCGCCCTATATGAAATAAAGAAGCTTCAAAGTAGTTAGTAATCGTGTTGCTTATCCTGTATTCTCGGTCATCCCTCCACCTCACGGCAATTCCAAGATATAAAGTAGAATTGACACAAGTTTCTCGATTGCACTTGTGTTCACTTGGCAAAAACATACGGACCATCAGCATGCGTTACAAAACCTCACGCAATATATTAAAAAAAAAGAAAGTGATTTTTCAGTTGCTTAGTGCTTTGTGCGTGGCATAGACTAATATATTGTTGTTTATTTCACCCTCGTAGTAGCTAACAAAGAATAGGTGCGAACCGGTAGTGTATGTCGTTTACTTTGTGAAGTAACACCATGAAATATTAGTTCATTTGTGATGAATTTCATTCTAATAACTTACTGCCCGTTTTTCCGGCTGAATATTTATGCGGAACTTACAAGACTCGACGAGATTCTAATACAAGATAGAATGCGATTGCAGCGTGTGACAAATCTTTGTAACTCCGCTCGTACTGGAACAGATATTTAAAATATTTGCGTCCCTGAATTTGTGAGGTAATACGCTTTTTCAGGGAATTAATTCTATGGTTACCAAAAAAGTGTTTCAGAGCCCCTTTAGGTCATTTCAAAAGCGAAAAGCGTGCCGTTCTTTAAAAACCAGTTTTTAAAGAACGGCACGCTTTTCGCTTTTGAAATGACCTAAAGGGGCTCTGAAACACTTTTTTGGTAACCATAGAATTAATTCCCTGAAAAAGCGTATTACCTCACAAATTCAGGGACGCAAATATTTTAAATATCTGTCCAGTACGAGCGGAGTTACAAAGATTTGTCACACGCTGCAATCGCATTCTATCTTGTATTAGAATCTCGTCGAGTCTTGTAAGTTCCGCATAAATATTCAGCCGAAAAACGGGCAGTAAGTTATTAGAATGAAATTCATCACAAATGAACTAATATTTCATGGTGTTACTTCACAAAGTAAACGACATACACTACCGGTTTCGCACCTATTCTTTGTTAGCTACTACGAGGGTGAAATAAACAACAATATATTAGTCTATGCCACGCACAAAGCACTAAGCAACTGAAAAATCACTTTCTTTTTTTTTTAATATATTGCGTGAGGTTTTGTAACGCATGCTGATGGTCCGTATGTTTTTGCCAAGTGAACACAAGTGCAATCGAGAAACTTGTGTCAATTCTACTTTATATCTTGGAATTGCCGTGAGGTGGAGGGATGACCGAGAATACAGGATAAGCAACACGATTACTAACTACTTTGAAGCTTCTTTATTTCATATAGGGCGAAATATGCTGCCTATTACTAACGAAGCCCTCGTTTTGTTCACCTTACGAAATGTGTACCTGCTCCTATAAAGAAAATAAACACTTAATCTCACGTTTCGCAAGCAGCGGCTCACGGAGATTTAAAAGCTTTCATTGTTTCTTCTTATAAGTAGTCATCATAAATCCTCACGAACGAAAAGAAGCAAATAAATTATGGTCGTTTGTTAATTTAGCGCTTGTCCTTAGACTGACATGACGCCCAGGCGAGAAACCCCCCTTCATTGCAATTCATCAATGTCACACGCAGTAGCGACCATATTATGGCAACCCGTATATTATCATAACAGAAAAAAAAAACTTGGATGTGCTCACCTGCCCCATCGAGCATTGCTTTAGAGGGTGCGCTCAAAAAGGTCATTACGGCAAGAAGAAGCAGGATACCCATTTACAGCAAAATACTGTGTAAAGTTAAGTAATCCTCTGATGATGAATATGTTACTCTGGTTCCAAACTGGAGTCCTTGTGGGCATATGTGTAGTGCTTATGCGATATACATTTGCGCACATACGCAGATCGAAACCTATAAGAGAGCTCCCAGATACCTAAAGGTAGCTGGTTTTAATACACACTTAGAAAAGCTGCATTGTGTGGTAGATGCGCAAGTATATAAGATATCATTATGAGTTAGATATATTAATTACAAAGAATACATTCGACCTTCAAGCTGCTTGTAGTAGCATTAAGATTCTCGTTTCTTGTTCCGACCTATATTACGTCATTATCCAGAGCTTTAGGTAGAATATTAAGGCTGTATTTACTGTATATTTCATAAAAATAGGTTCAAGTTGCAATACAAATTATGTGATTCTATTTTAGTTAAATATACAGTGAAAGGATTACTAAGGGTGATTATTGATACAGGGACAATACACAGGCACCTTAAGCCCAAACTCCATACGCGCGAAAATGCAAGTGCATTTTCGCGCGTATGGAGTT